>JAJJWW010007920.1:45952-185325 GCA_023531295.1 Papaver armeniacum | reverse complement strand
ATTCTTGTGAGGTGTAGTGTGGGATTTCTGCTACTACATATGGCGCAAGCCAGGGTGATTGAAGATTGACATTGTGATTTGAAAGAATTTGGAATAATAGGGAGAATTTTATATAATTTTCAACAATTCATTAAGATTGAAAAATGGCGAGGAAGAAGACATCGTCAAAACAACCAACAACTGTTAGAAGGAGTAGGAGACTTCTTGGAGAAAGGAGAGGCGGGATGGGAGAATCTTGAATGAATACAAGGAACAATAGAAAATCAAATTCAACCTTGGTCAACGTACACCACCAATACAAATAGAGCTGTGGATTATGCGAGGTGAGTGTACATACTTGGCGGTCGGATTCTGTAGATGAAATGGGGAGAAGATCAATTAGGAGGCAATGGACAAGAGGAAGACCAAGAAGTAATTGGAGGAATAATTCATGAAAATGAAGAGATTGTAGCATTTGAGGCATTGAGGCAAACAATACATGAAGAAAGGCGGTTAGAAACGAGGAAAAGAACGTCCGAATTAGACAAAGCAAAATCATGAATTGAGGATGGAAAATATGAGATTACAAAATAGAAGGTCAAGCACTACAAGAGCAAGTTCGAATCGAGTTAGAGAAGAAATAAGACAAATTTGCCTATAGAAAATGCTAATGGCCAGAAACTCGAGAGGAATACAAAATCAGGGCGAAGAACGTCGCGAATGAAGATAAATATTGGAAGATCGTTATATTGGTGTCTTTGAAATTCTTCAAAGAAAGCAGGCAAAATGATAGAATTCAAAGGAAATGAACCTTCGGATCGGCAAAATAATCAAGATGGCGAAGAAAGAAAATCGGGAAGAAGGAAGGGAGAATATTACATGGGAGAGAAATACAAAGAAATGAACGAGCAATTGAGGATGAAATTGAAAGACACTCTTTGAACAAACACATTTTAGCTCACGAGAGAGAAAGGCGGGAAAGCGAGAAGGGGAAGAACAAAAGAGCTCTGAGGCAATTCGACAAAATAACCATGATATTCGAGAAAGAAGGCGTGGCGAAATCGCAATAAGGCTAATATCAATGAAAAGAATATGATAGAGTACAAAGGAGAAGCTGAAAGGCGTGAAGAGGGAAAATAGAGGATATAACGGTGTGCGAATTAATGAAGTGAAAGAGAAGATCGTGAAGAGAAAGGCAGAGGAAAATGATGAACAAGAAAGTCAGCAGAGATGAACGGGAAAGAGAGGTGGAGTTGAAAAGACCAATGGATCCAAATTACCGAGTATAAATGAACAAATTTTGAGAGAGTTAGCGGAAATAAGAGGAATGATAAATAATAAAAGAGGAGGAGGTAGAGAGACAATTGGATGAAGCCATAGAGGAAGTATGAAAACTCGTTCACCTGAAATGCAGTTAGGAGGAATACCCCCAAAATGCAATTTACTGCATTAACTTATTTTTGATCAGAACAGCATAATGAGTCCCAACACATCAAAGCTTATGTGGATAATACTCTGATAGGAGTACCATGATGCAATATTATGCAAGTATTTATCAAGTTTAACATGAGAAGCGTTAAAATGGTTTGAAGGTTTGCCAAAGAATACTATAACATCTTTCAACCACTTGCAAGCTATATTTTGGAGGAGCATATAGCAAGTAACAATTCCTGGACTGGCATTGAAGATGTATTTGAGGTGAAGCAAAGGGTTGGCGAAAGTTTGAAGCACTGGCGGCAGGATGGAAGACAGTAATATGTGATCTTCTGAATGAAAGATATCTCGATACATCGTTCATCAATGCTATGTTACTTAACCAACACATTATACATTCAAATTTCAGAATCAAAAATACAATCACAATGGCAGGTTGCTATATTTTTAGGAGCATATATAAGTAACAATTCCTCGCGACACTGGCATTGAAGATGTATTTGGGTCAAGCAAAGGGTTGGCGAAAGTTTGAAGCACCTAACCTGTGAGATGGAAGACAATGTGTAGTGATATGGCTGGTCGTGTGGACGAAAGATATCTCATTCTATCATTCATCAATGCTATGTTCGCAACCAACCTGTTATACATTCAAATTTTCAGAATCAAAAATACAATCACAATGACTGAGTTGAGAGAACTTCAGGAGGAATATATTGCTCTTGAGGAAAATAAAAATGAGATGGAATCATACCCATTGCGAACACAAGTTCAAGAGCAATAATGCAAGCTTGTTACCCAAGTTAATAAATATAGTGGAGAGCACCTCGCAAGGACAACAAGAGAGGATAATGGGATATAGTCAACAAAAGCTAGTAGCTATGGGGAGCCGTGATCAAGAAGAATTCGAGAGAGAGAGAAACTTCTATAGCCGTGGTGGAAATAACAAAATCCAAAGACTTGATCATCCACAAGAAACTTATGGAGGTCATCAGCCACAAGAAACTTATGGAGGTCATCAGCCGCAAGGAACTTATGGAGGTCAGAGGCAAAACTATCACAGAGGACAGCGAAGTCATAAGATAATATGGGAAGAAATCAAAATGACACCTTTGAATGCTAGTGTGGAGAAGATATGGGAAGCTATAATCCTAATGGAAAACATACCCGCACCATGGAACATGGGGAGTAAACCACCTCCAAGCTATAGAATTAATGAATTTTGCTCTTATCATCATTTCCATGGACATACAACAAATGACTGCAGAAATATAAAGAGAATCATTCTAAGGATGATAGATCAGGGAAAATTAAATCACTTTCTAATAGGACAAACGCAAACTCAAGCATTACCACCTCCTCCAGATATTCACAAGCCAAACACAACAAAAGAAAGAGAAACATTTGTGATTGAAGTTGGCGGAAAGGCAAAGAATCTATTTTGTAACTCTATCGTACACTCATACAAGACGATTGAAGATTTTCACGATAACACTCTCGTGGGTTTTCGCAAGAGATGCCGATGATAGATAAATAATGAACATTGCGAAGACATCGCCACTGGAAGAATGGCAAAAGCAGACTATCTCTTTTACCGCAGCAGAAGTACCTGAGGGTGGAGAAATACACGACAACCCATTGGTGGTAAGATTGGAGATCAACCCAAAACCTAGCGAGGATGAAGATGATGAAGATGAGAATTCATGGGCAATCAACAGAATTTTGATCGATACTGGAAGTTCCGTGAATATTCTTTTTTATCATACTTATAAAACTATGGGAGGTAAAGATGAAGATCTAATACCTTCAACGTACAAAATCTATGGTTTTAACTGACATCGCAAATAAGCCAAAAGGAGAAGGTCATATGCGAATTCCACCGAAAGGATTATCTTCTCGAAATTTTATTCGTAGTTGATGTGGAATCACCATACAACGCCGATTGGACGACCTTGGTTACATGAGATCTTAGGTGTGGCATCGAATTTCCATCAATGTATCAAGTTCCCTCATCCCACTGGTGTTGGCATCATAAAGGGAGATTGGGTTGAAGGAAAGAAGTGTTATGAAATTGATATAAAATCTTGCGAAGAAAGAGCTGAAGAAGAAGAATTGGAACATAACATCAAAGAAAAACAAAGAGGTAAAAGATTAATGGTAGATGTAATAGAACGAGAGAGAGGAAGAAATGTTGCAAAACCAATATATGATGAAGATAGGAAGTGGCGAGGCTTCGCAATGCATAAGAAAATGACAGAAAATTCAAAATGCGAGAGGCGTAAAGTAGCAGAAATAAGAGACTTAAAGAATGAATGTACTTGTTGATTGTCGAAGAAGAAATTGGGAGGAGGACGAAAAATGTATGATGGGTTTGATCTTAAAAAAAATAAATAAATAAATAAAAATGAAGAGATGAGGTTGCGAAAGGAAGTTGATATGCAGAAGAAGAGAATATATTTTATGAAATATAAAGATATGATTGCGAAATTACAAAAGAATTTATATGCAGAAGAATCAACAAATTAATCGGGACAGAGGCGAACCAACTATGGCGTACACCCTAGTTCGCGAAATCAAAATTTCGTAAGAGGCAAATGTAAGACCTAAAGTGCGTCATAGAAGGGGGTACCTATTGCATGGCTCATGGAAATGGTTACACCGCCCCTGGAACCTGAGTCATGGAGAATTGGGGTCAATAAAGCCCATCCGGGGGAGATACCTTGGATTTTCAATCTAAGCTTATGACTTAGATTGGACGACCGAGGGTATCTTCTAAGGAGTCGCATTTGACCAAGGCGCCGAGGTACACGGTTGAGCCAAGAGTGCCTGGGGCATTTGAAGTGTCTCGGCCATTCTTGGCAAGTCTTGGCTTATGCTGCATTCGGCCCGAAGAAAACTCCACTTAGGGTGCAGTCTCGTAACCATAAGCCCTATGGGCAAAAGGGATAAGAGGCTGCAAAAACAACTGGTTGTTGTCAAGACCGGATGGGAGGAGCTAGCCTTGTATGGCAGAAGTACGTCTCCTTGAAGGGGCAACCAGGGGGATTTATATTCGCAAGAATTTTTAGGCCTGTCATATTGTCGCAACAAAAATATCCTGCAAAGGCAACAATACTAAAGAAATGATAAGGCAAGATCAATGGGTCATTACATGAAAGTGTAAAGACGTCCTGCGATTTTGTCGCAATGACAAGGGGTAGCACTGTAAGACCCTTTAACTAGGAAGACAAAATAAGACCACATAAGATAAAAAGAAAAAAGGAAATCTTGGAAGAAACCAAGGTTTCCTTACTTGCGAAAATTCAGCGGTAACAGCTGCGAGATTGAGGCATGAACACATATCACTATTCGAAAGTAACTTGCTTAATCTCTCATTTGAAAGCAAATAACAGAGGCAAGTATGGGAATGTATAGAATAAAAACATGTTATTTGTCTTCATATGATAGATTTACGCGCTCATAAAATGAAAGGTTGATAATATACTGATTAACTGTATTGCAAAATAAAAAATAAAAAATTGTTCTTTTAACATGTGCAGAAAGGAACAACAAAAGTAGAGCTTGTATCTGAAGATCCAAGAAATTCGCAGCAAAAAATTACAAAAATAGAAGATTAAAAGAATGAATGTACAGATATTACAAGAAGAGAAAGAAGAAAACAGAATTATTTCTTGTTTGATTCTTCTTCTTCATTTTCTTCATCTTCATCAGATCCTTCTACTTCTTCATCTTCATCAGATTCCTCTACTTCGCTAGCTTCGCTGTCAGATATATCCAAAGAAGGCACATTCTTAGGGATTTCATCAAGGAGGCAAGGGTATGAAGAATGAAGAATGCTATTGTCATCGCAGACCATCTTAATAGTTTGATTGCGAAAAAGAGTAGCATCATTCTTGAAATTCACAACTGTAATTTGTAGTTGCCTCTTCAATCTAGAATATTTGTCATTTCGAGAAGAAAGATCCTTTGCGAGCTGCTCCTTCTCAGATTCAAGTTCTTCAATTCTTTTGCGAAATCTCTCTTCAGCCTTTGCGAACATATGACAATGAATCAGCAATTTAATGACAACTTCATAAAAAACAAACAATTAAATAAAGAAAAATGATTAACAACCTTCTTTGTCAGAAATCATATCCCTAATCAAGGCCGTATGCTCAGCTTGAAGACTAACGTTAACACCTAAATTATTTCTGGCATCATCTAGAACCTTCGCAGCCCAAGCGAATTCATCGTCATTGTTTATGAGAAGAAGGGAACGAATTTGATTCTCTCTTTTGCTAAGAATAGCATTTTCGCGGATGGATTCATCCCGTTCAATTTGAACTTCAAGAAGAGTTTTTTGGAATTTCGCTAATGCTTGAGCACCTTGACTAGTAATGCGATCTTTGTCATCTATGAGATCACTGACTTTCTTCCTTAAAGTATTAATTTTCTCTTTAGAACTAAGATATAGACGTTTAAATTGGTTGGCTAAGCCTAAACTAGATCTATGATCAATTTCTAAGAGGCGAAATTTGGATTGAAGTTCGTTTAGAGGAAGAGTTTAATCTTGTTACTTGAAAAACTATTCAAAGAATCGTTGAGGTGATCAAGGAGGGCATTGTTATCCATAGGATCGGGGAATGAGTGAAGAAGAATGGCTTCATCAGAAAGGTTATAAACGTCTGCGAAAATGGTAAGTCAGATAAGAGAAGATAATGAGAGAACAAAGCAAAGGAAAAGAGAAAAGTCTCATACCATAAAGTTGTTGGTTGGCACTCTGAAGACTAGAAATCTTATTCTTCTGAGTGGAAGAATCAGCTTCTAATTGCTTGGTTTTCTCGCGAAGAGTAGCAACTTCAGTTTCAATTCTTCATTTTTCTTGCGAAAGAATGCGACTTGACCTCCAATTCTTCATTTTTTCTTGCGAAATTGAAAATTCTTCTTTTCGAGAATACTCGCGCCTTTTCTCAAGATCCGAGGCAACATCAAAGGAAGCTCTCCTTAACTATAAAGGAAAGCCAAAAATTATCAAGATATAACTTAAAATTGAAATTATGAAGAAATAAGGGAACAAAGACATACCAAGACACCAAGCGCATTTAGGAAGCTGGGAGTCACTGATCTGGAGACCCCATGAAGAGAATCATCACCCTCTAGTAAAGGAGCATCACAGGATACTCGTGAGAGCTTCGCACGTACTAGAAAGACGATCATCTCCAATTCCTTGCATGGAGTCGAGAAGATGCTAGATAGTTGCGCCATAGAAGATTCACTGGAGAATTCTCCTTTGCGAGAGAAATATCAACATCATCATTATCTTCATCAGAGCTTTCGCTGGATTGAGGGTTTGAAGGAGAAGGGGAATGAATCTTTCGTTTCTTAGAAGGTGGAGAAGTAGACTTCTCCCTGCGAAGAGAACCTTTACCTTTGGTCTTCGCAACCTTAGGATTTTCTTCTTCTCCAACAACTTAATCACCAACCTTCGCACACGAATGAAGATAAGAAACAGAGGCAACAATATTATTATGAAAGTGGCGAAGATTTCGCAAATGAAAAAGAAATTCTTCCAAATGATGAAGGTGTTGATAATAATCCAGATGGAGGAGAAATTTAAACAAACCAAAATGAAGGAAGAACTGGCGAAGCTGGGAAAGCTGGCGAGATCGAGAAAGCTAGCGAGAGTGAAAAAAATTAATGAAGGATGTCCATTATCTCCTTCTTGCGAAAAAGTTGATGTTGAGAGTTGAACTTCTTTTGTAATTTTATTTCTTTGAACCTCTTCACCTACACAACTTCTTGCATATAATGTATTTCAGTCCTCTCTGAGGTGCACTTACTTTTTTTTTTTTTTTTATTTGCGAGAAAGATAATGTCCATTGTTGAACAATTCCCATACTGCCTCTCATTATGCCATACATGGCTAGCTCCCCCCATCCGGTCTTAACAACAACCTGTTGTTTTCGCAGCCTCTTATCCCTTTTGCCTATAGGGCTTATGGTTACGAGACTGCACCCTAAGTGGATTTTCTTCTAGACGAGTACAAGATATGCCGAGACTTGCCAAGAATGGCCGAGATACTTCAAATTCCCCTGCACTCTTGGCTCAACCGTGTACCTCGGCGCCTTGGTCATATGCGACTCCTTAGAAGAGACCCTCGGTCGTCCAACCTAAGTCATAAGCTTAGATTGAAAATCCAAGGTACCTCTCCCGGATGGGCTTTATTGACCCCAATTCTCCATGACTCGAGTTCCGGGGGCGGTGTAACCTTTTCCCCGAGCCATGTTAACAGGTAACCCCTTTTATGACGTACTTTAGGTCTTACATTTGCCTCTTGCGAAATTTTGATTTCGCGAACTAGGGTGTACGCCATAGCAGGTTTGCCCCTTTCTGATATGTCATTGATTTTTGATTATCACTTCTTATTTTCTGTGCGAGATTTTCGAATGTTCTTTCTTTATTTTGTGCAATCTCGCAATGATTCTTTCGCAAAATTTTCATATAAATTTATTTCGCTTCAATCATACATTACTTCGCAGTCTAATCTTTTCCCACAATCTTTTACGGGTAATATCTCTTCAATTATAACCTATTCCATGGTCTATCCAATCTATGGCCCACATCTTTACCCTTAGGATCCATCAATCTATATGCCCCTGTTCCAACTATCTCCTTAATGATATAAGGTCCATCCCATTTTTTCGCAAGCTTGCCACCACTTTCTCGCTGATATATTGGTGTTTCTCTCAGTACCAAATCACCTGGTTGAAATTCGCGTGTCTTAACACGTTTATTATATTCTCACTAATCTTCGTTGGTAATTCTCCATATCTTTGTAGAGCTCTTTATCTTTTTCTTCTAATTCATCTAGTTTGATTAAAATATTACCCGCACTAAGATTTTTTCTCCCAAGCTTCTTTCTTTGTTGTTGGAATAATAACTTTTGTTGGTAGTACACCTCAACTCCATATGTTAAAATGTAGAAGGTGACATTCCCATAGCTTCTCGCTTTGGTTGTATTGTAAGCCCACACCGCATTATGCACTTGTTCACACCATGCTCTATTATGTCCTTCTAATTTCTTCTTCAATATATCTCACGATTGTTTTATTTGTTGCTTCGCTTTGTCCATTGGCTCGAGGGTACAAAGGAGTTGACTTTTCATATTTTATCTTAAATGCATTAAGTAATTTCTATATTCTCATCCCTCAAATTGTTTCCCATTGTCGGACACCAATCACGGGGATTCCAAATCTGCATATGATATTCTCAAATATGAATATAAAAACATCTTTATCGCGAATATGTTGTACTGCCTTTACTTCAGCCCATTTTGTGAAATAGTTTGTAGCGACAATTAGATACCTTCTCTGCCCCGTTCCTGGTAAAAATGGTCCCACAATGTCTAAACCCCATTTTCCAAAATGCCAAACACTTGTTGAAGATGTTAATGGTGCTCCTGGTGCATGTATTTTCTTTCCGTTCCTTTGACAGTCTTCGCAACACCTTGATATTTGCTTCGCATCCTCGTGCATAAATGGCCAATAATAACCTTGCATCTTCGCTTTGTATGCCAAAGATCTTCCACCACTGTGATTTCCAGCATCCCCACTATGTAACATTTTTAGTACTTCTTCGCCTTCTTTTCGTTAAACATCTGAGTGAAGGTCCATTAAAAGATCTCCGGTACAATATCCCATCCCTTAGTTCATAATTTGTTGCACGGCTTTTTAATTTGTGCGCCTCCAATCTATTTCTTGGTGTTTCTCCTCTTTTCAGGTATGCATGAAGTTCTGCTCTCAAATCTTCAATACTAGGTATTTGTTCTCCATCTTCTATTATCATTACATCTACCTCTTCTTCTTCTTCTTTATTGATTGATGGTGATAAAAGTGTTTGTATCTTTATGCATCTCGCAGCTGGGTCCGTCATCATACTTGAGATAAAGGCAAAGGCATCTGCGAGTCTGTTATCTTTTCTTGATATATGTCTCCATTTAATTTTTGGGATTCTCGATGATAATTCCTCAATAAGTTTTTTGTATTTCTTCATGGATGACTCATTTGTAGTGTATTCTCCTTTTATTTGACAAATGACTAGTTGCGATTCGCTGGTAATTTTTACGTTTTCCAACTTCATTTCTATTGCGAATTTCGGGCATGTATCACAAATTTTTATATTCTGTCTCATTATTGGTGGATGCAAACTCCAATCAAGGAAAAGCCATTTTGTTGCACTCGCGAAATCAAAACAATTCCAACTCCATTACCTTCCCATTTGATGATCCATCCACCAATATTTCCCATCTATTTGGCTCATAACAGATCTCTTGGATTCCCATGTTCTTCTTCTATATCCATCATTTCTTCCACTCGCTTCATCATCTTCTAAAGGAAATTCTCGCTAAGAAGTCTGAACAACTTGCGATTTTGGTGAAGATAGTATTTCATATTTGATTTTGAAATGTCCTATCTGTGCATTCCATCTCTCGACTCTGCACGATCTTTTTGAATTTTTCATTACTTACTGGATTGGTATTTTTGTCGGTACCCTTATTTCATGCGCCCTAAAGTATATTCGAAGTTTAAATGCTTTGCATAAACTAATGCCAAAATTAGTTTTTCAATCTTTGAATAATTTTTTCTGCTGCATTGAATGTTTTGATGATGTAATAGATTGGTTTTTCAACTCCCCGCATCTACTCGCAATAACACAAAGACTTAATGCATGCGAAGTTGTCGCAAGATAGATTAATAATTCTTCTCCTAAGGTTCTCCGCTTTTGCGAAATAGATATGTTCGCCGATGTTCTTTTATTCCTTGAAAAGCTTTCTCGCAATCATCTCATCCATCTAAACTTCGTCCCCTTTTTGAGTATATTGAAGAAATGCTTACACTTATCTGATGATCGCAAAATGAACCTTCCCAACGAAGCTAAGAGTCCATTTAACTTTTGTACATCTTTTACCGTCGCCGGTGTTGGCATGTCGCGAACTGCTTGTACTTTCTCTGGATCAACTTGTATTCCTTCTTTGGATACAATATAACCTAAAAAATTTCCCGATGCCACCCCAAAAATACATTTTTCTGGATTTACCTTGATGTTAAAATGTCTCATTTGATCAAAAATTTCTTTCAGATCTTGGACATGATATTTTGCTTCTTTACTTTTTATTAGCATATCATCTACATATACTTCCAATGTTTTGTGTATCCACTTCGCAAATACCTTTTATACCATCCTTTGGTATGTTGCTCCGGCATTTCGCAAACCAAATGGCATTTTTGTGTAACAATATAACCCTCTGGGAGCGAAAAAAGCAGTATGCTCCTGATCTTCTTCAGCGAGAGGAATTTGATTGTACCCTTTATATCCGTCTAGAAAAGATATTCTATCATTTCCTGCTGCCGATTCGACCATTTGTGGAATATCCGGTAATGGAAAACTATCCTTCGGACAAGCTTTATTTAAATAAGTAAAATCTATACAAATTCTTATTCCTTTCTTCTTCTTTGGTACTACGACCATATTTGTTATCCACTCTGGATATTTTGCTTGTCTTATAATCCCTGCAACAAGCATCTTCTGCAACTCTTCTTCTATTTGAGGATGATACGTTGTCGCGATTTTTCTGATTCTTTATTTTAATGGCCTTACATTTTTGTCAATTTCCAATCTGTGGCATGCCACAGATGGGTCTATCCCCGGCACCTCATCCATGTTCCATGCGAAAATATCCTTAAATTCTCACAACAGACCAATAGTTTTTTTCTTCTTCATCCGCTTCCATCTTGGTCCCAATTTTTAGTATTTTTGGTTCTTCTTCGGTCCCAACATTCACTTCCTTCGTTGGTTCTGCCGCAGTGTAACTGGCCTTAGGTTCTCCCATAGGTGTAGGTTCTTTTATCTCCTTCGCAAGCTCAGTTCCTTCTTCCAAAATTTTGCTAGGTATCTCTTTTCCTTCCTCTGCTCTTATCATATAAGCTCTAAATTCCTCTTCTTTCTTTGCTTCCTTCGCCAATTTTCTGCGATCTTTTCGCTTCTTTGCACGTCCTTCATATTGTTTTACTTCAATTTGATAGCATAATTTCGCTTTATCGATTTCCCCTTTAATTTCACCAATCCCACTTGGCATAGGAAATTTAATGCATTGATGTAATGTTGATGCTACGGCTTTAATTGCATGAATCCATGGCCTTCCCAACAACATGTTGTATGGTGAGTCCATATCCACTACGCATAATGCCTTTTGTGTCTCAATATCTCCCAGCAAAATTCGCACCTCTATTTCTCCTTTTCGTTTTGTTATAGATTCACCAAAGCCATGAATATGATAAGTTGAAGGAGACATCTCTTCATCTTTGTATCCCATTCCTCTATACGCATGGTAAAAGATTATATTCGCCGAACTCCTCGTATCAACTAGAGTTCTGTTTACCGCCCATTCTTCCATAATTTGCTTCTCTTCACTGTCAATGGGACAAATAGTCAGTCGACTACTGCAGTGAATCACATGCCCACAGAAAATCAGAAACCTTATAAAAATGATATCTATTCTAGAAATCATCACAGGGCTCAAGTGCATTCTGGCATAAATTCTTGTGTTGCTAATAAAAGCATTCCCTGTACTTATAAGAATGTTTCTGGTAAATCTAAGTCTAGAAAATGGATCCCCATCTATTCTGATCCTCTTGAACCAACTGCAATAGGTCCTAGATTTAGTCCTCAGAGAAAGCCACCTGACAGATATGTTAAACACGCCATGTTTTACCCTTCAGGGATGAAAGTCAACCGAATAAAGGCTAAGAACGCAAAGTTCAAATAGTCAGATAACATATACAACTCCTTTCCCGATGGACACAAACAATAAGGAAAGGATATATGAATTTCTCTCTAAGTATCTATTTGTTTTTCTCTGAATAGGAAAAACTTATCTCCGGCCAAAAAATAGGAAGCAAATGGGTTGAAAGGAAGATGAATTGGTTTTTTATATTAAACTTAATTTTGATTAGATAGATTTTTACTCCTCTTAATGGAAGGAGTTCTGAAAAACACAACCTTTCAACTATAATCAATATCCCTGACGGCTACACCCTAGTCTCTTCAGTTTATTTCTCTCACGCTTCTCTCAATCTAGACTCTATAAGCAGAAAATATTCAAAATCCCCGCCTATTTGTTCACTGCATCCTACCACTTGGCAAACTGTATTTAGTGTAATCCACGTATAACTTTTTTTGGCACCGCAGCAGTGCTGAGATGGCAGAAGACACCAGCCCCACTTATGATGTCGGCATAAAAGTTTATTTAGCTATAAGTACCACCCTCGTGCTGTTAACTTGTGCAAATCAAGCAAAACCCTAGACCAGCTAACCAACAAACCAGGAACAAGAATGATCGGTTAAATCATAATAGTATAGCACGGATGCTAGCCACAAAGTTTGGTTCTTATCAGTTGAGGTTCTCTACAACAGAATATTTCTGACTTCTGCTCCAGTCAACAATAGTCATGGTCAGAATAAATAACAAATTCAAAAGCACACTGGTGATGAGCAACTTCAGGTGATAGCAAACCACTCTATAATCTTGGACTAAACAAGTACTAAATGTAATCCATTACATGCTATTTTTTATGCAGTTACATGCTAAATTATGTGAGGTGTCATACAGGTTCAAAACCAAGGTACCATTAGCCTTCAAAATTTAGAACTTCAACAACTTGTATACATCCCTCCATGTGAACTTGTACTTGTATCTGATCATCACCCAGAAAGCTAATACTTAGAGACTACCCATAGAAAGCAACAATAATCTTAACTGGCTCCCAGTTTACTTGCTCAATCAGAGATGCAAACTTCAACCCGTGACCTTTTTTTAAAATTAAAGTGAGAACTACTCCTCATCACCAATTTTTCACAACCTCGTCACCAATTTTTCACCCTCATTCTTACTCACTACACCATGGCCTCATCTTCCAATTCTTACCAAAAAAATATTAAATGTCTAGTCAATAAGATAAAATTTGCTTTAACAATGCCTGAAGACCTCTTCCCAGAGGTGTTCTTAAACCCCGACAACATCCAGTACCAAACATGAATTGGGATGAAAATTGTGCTTCATTGGAAAACTATGTAGTAATATTTACTTTGAAACATCTAAAGTCAGTAACTTCATCAATGCCAACTGGGAATGTCAAGTAAATAAGGCAAACATATGGAATAGGAGAAGAACCTTATACACTCTCAGACTCACCCATGAAGATGATTACAACACTTTCATAAAAAAAGAACTATAGTTTTTTTTTTAAGATCTAATGGTTATTGTTTTGGTTCCTACTGGAGGACCATATCTAATTGATGAGGAGCTCTTCACTAAAGTGATGGTTTGGATTCCCATCAAAAGTATACCTAAACATATCATCCCTGACATGAAAGGCATCCTCAAACCTGGCGGAGTATACCAAGATGTCAGAAGACCTTATGGAAGAGATAGATTCGAAAAGAACATGTAAGTCAAGCTCACTATTGATGTTACTAGAACCCTCAAGTTTGGGATTGAATCTTTTGAGACCACCACCATCTGTCACTGGCTGGAATTTTCTTATGCCTTGAATGACATAAATTTTTGCAAAGTTTATAGAATTATAGACCATCCTAATAAAATTCGTGCCATCCCAAGCATTCAAAACCGCTCACTTTCCTCCCCAACGTAGCCACTTACAACCTCCACTCCAAAACAAAAAGGTTTACTTTATGGAAAATCCCTCATTCGAAAGTCTTATTTTGATGCGGATGCTGCTATGGAATTTGAAGCTAAGATGAAACATGCAAAGAAAATGCGGATGGAAAATGCCATAGCCAACTCCGTCGCCTACACCAATGACCCTCTGTTCTTCGGTGCTAGTTCCTCCAACTATGGAAATGAAGAAACTTCCCAACACCCCGACGGCATTGCCTGGCAGATCATAAATAAAAAACATTGCCTTGCTAAGAAGATTCTGGGTTCCTACAAAAAGAAACTCCCAAACATCAAAGTTGTTGCTAGATCACAGGGTCATGATGCCTCTGTTGAGACAATTCCAAGTACTAAGCTCATTGTCCCCCCGATCTTCGCCTTCAAACGGTAGAACGATTGTTGTCAAATGATGAAAACTATATCGGTTTGTTTCTCAACTAACTCTATCCTAGACGAAGATCGAGACTTAACTAATTGTATACTAGAAATTAAGATATAGTTTTGACAACTAAATTTGACAACAATCTTGATATATCAACACTTGTGAGTTCGATCGAGCAATGCTCTAACACTTTTGGAATCATAGGGGATGTTTCCTAGGGTGTTGTCGATGCTCTTCTTGAAGTTGTAGGTCTTTACTTAGCCTCCCTATATATCAACTTTATTATTTGTGTGATATACATATTTTCTTCATATATATTTTCGTGATCCATCTTTGCTTTGATTTGGGCTAAAATAATCGGGTAGAGAATTGAAGGGAAAACCTGGGGTTTGGTGGTGGGGGTGGGGGTGGGGGGGGGAACTCCGGGACTTTGAGTTGCACCTAAGTTTGAAAACCGCACGTGAGCTACAAAAGTTCTCACAACTCGTGAACTCGGTTATTGCATATAAGTTTGCAAACTCGTTTCGCGCATCGCGACTCACCGATTCACTAACGATTTAAGTAATTGTACTTTGTACATTACAAACTATGTCGATTATGATTCAAGTGTAATTAAATTATTTATATGAAGTGATTTGCATTTGATCAATTCTCTAATTAACACTAGACTCATTTGATCACATAATTGTGACTCAATATTAATGTCTTAGTGAACATGAAAATGAATATCAAGCTTTTAAAAGTTCAAATCCGCTAGTTTTGGCTAACCATGTTGGACATAGTCTTTATACATAGTTCGGTTACGGTTTACCTAACGAAAGTGTATATCTTTTATATGTGATTAAGATTCAAAGCTTTCATCTAACGGTGAATATTGTTTGCTTGGTTCCTAAGCTATCTTAGCTTAAACCTAAAGCAACCTAGGCTTTGAAGTCTATATAAGGGTGTAGATGGTGGATTTTCTACAAAGGATAAAATCATAAACCCATAACTATATATTTTCCTGATCCAGCAATCAGACGAGTATTGAGACTCATGTCTCTCGACGAAAGCATGAAAGCTCGTGCTGCGAGCATTTCTGACTGAGACTACTATCTCTCAGAGAATATGCGGATGTGCAGTCTCTCAGCCGAGGCAATGGCATATCTTGTAAATATTGAGCAAGTTCAGTAACTATTTTTATATAGAATCGAAAGATTGGACGGCTCCTAGAATTGAGCAAGTTCATAATATTTCGTTACTTCAATTCATGGTCCTTCCCAGCAGAATTCCATGGGTTAGTAATAAATATCTAACACACGGGCATCTGAGCACTATCGAATAAGCCCCGACCAAAATAGTGCAAGTGTATTCGACAATAATGAGCACCTGAACACACGAATGAGTATTTCAAAATACGACGAAACGATGAACCTATGCAAAATAGGAAAGAAAATAATAAATAATAAAATATTGACCAAGGCGCTGGGGACTGAACCACCGGCCGGCCGGTCGTGCCTTGATTAGTCCCACGCCCAATTTTATATTTTATCATATTTTTGTTATTTTCCTTGATCTTATAAAGATCCTTTCATTTGAACAAATATCCTTCGTTTTAAAGGAACTCCTCAGTTTCATGGTGTTTCCTTCGCATCAAGGAAATAATATAAAATTGGGAAAAATGTCGTGGGACCGTGTTTATTAGCCAACCGGCTATGCCTTGATCCTAGACGGTCCCACACTTCATGATTCCTCATTATTTTATTATTATTTCTCTAATCTCATGAAAATTCCTTAATCTCATTGTATTTCCTTAAAACCATGAAAAAATAATAAAAATTAGGAAACTCAGTGGGAACGGGCCCCACCACTGGTCCCACACGCACCTTATTTTATTGTTATTATTTTTATATCTCCTTGATCCCATGAAATTCCTTGATCTCATGGTATTTCCCTCAAATTATGAAAATTCCTTCAAATCATGAAATAATACATAAAATTGGGAAAACTCACGGGACCGGGCCCTAGCCGGTCGACCATGCTCAAACCGGTCCCGCACGCCCTTATTTTATTATTATTATTTGCTTCCTTGATCTCATGGAAACTCTTTCACTTAAAGGAAACTCCTGGGTTTCAACAAACTCCTTGATTTCATGATATTTCCATAAAATCATGAAAAATAATATAAAATTAGGAAAAGAACCATGGGACCGTGGTCATTGGCCGGCCGACCATGCCTTGGCCTCAACCGGTCCCATACTTCGTAATTCCTTCATTTTATAATTATTTTCCTTCATCCCATGAAGTTTCCTTAGTTTCAGCAAAACCCTGATTTTGTCATATTTTCTTAAAATGTCGCTCAAACGCACGTCATAAAATATCAAAATTCTTAGGACTGAGACACGGACACTTTGGCGATGTGAGCATGTTACCTTGACTGACCAAGGTTGGATCTTTGATTCGCAAGGGTCCGGTCCCGTGTATTCTCACAATTTGACCTAATTTGCGCAATTGCACGTATTAAGTCCAAAATGATTCCAAATAATTTTGGAACTTCATAAGACGATCGTCATTCGATCCCGTGAGCACCAGGGCCGGTTTCATGACCCCTTGGTCGTTCTCTCACCTCTTCATAATTAATTAAGTTTTATCACCTAAGGCTCAGACGAGCATTATTAATTTTAATAAATGATTAAACCAGCATTTGATCATCCTTTCACCAACTCTTCAAGAGACTATGGGCGCTACATGGTCGACCCATGATCCCATGTATCCGGTCCCTCCTTCACTCCATGGTTAATTTTCAATAAACCATCAATTGGTCGAATTAGGCTTTCTGAGTCCAAGGTTCATAATTGCAGATTCAAACGCTAATAATTCTACGTTTATTTCATGATCAACATCTTATTAATTATACTCGGTTCAGTTTCCAGTATTCTGATTTAATACTTTATTTTGGTCATGCCACCAATAATTCATCAAACGAGCAACATTTGCTCAGATGAGCAATATTTGCTCAAACCAGGGAATATTGGTTCAACTATCAATATTCAACAAATCATCAAATAAACAATATTTTCTCATGTCAACTATGTTTATTCATACATTATACCTCTCTCTCAATCCGTGAGTCTCAGAACATTTTCAAACCATGTTCAACTCAATAAAGACAAGGACTCATCGTCCCATGAAGTCACGAAGTCAAGAATCGATTAACTAAATACACGTCACTTTGCAGAATCCACAATCACACGAGACATCAATCGTGTTACATGGGGGATATTAACTAGGGTTTTGGTCTGGCGGTCTACAGCACGTGCGTTCATACACACGATAAGAATGTGAGCAAGTCGTGCAATCAGTTGGAGGAGTTAACAAAGTAGTGGATGGAAAATCAACCAAGTCTCTGCACGTTGAGCAACTGGTTTTAACACGATTTACATTTTCTCCACTCTTTGATTCCGTCAACTGTCACACTTCATGGGATCATGGTGTTTACAATTCCATCAATATAAATAAGTCCTGATCGAAGGACAAGACAATCTCACGTCAAACAGACAACATGAGATTAACAACTCAACATTTGAGCAATTACTCTCAACAGAGAAAATTCAATCATTCAGAACTTATCTTATTTTCAGAATACACAACACACATATAATCTTCGATCACCATTGATCTCACACATTTCTCAGCTTCCCTCCTACGATGGACCCATCCTCTCTTGTGACCGAATTTACTGGAACGGCCATTGTCTTGGTTTAGGCCGAGTACTACAGATTGATCTCTCGAATTCAAAGCACTCCCTTCTTGCAGTGCATCTGTGTGAGGTTTGACAGTTCGCTCGGTTCAAGGAGTTTCCTCCGCACGTTCGTCTCCTTAATTCCTTAAAAACCAGCAACTCGTTTTGCCCCATCTACAGATTGGCGACCACAGCGGGAGATCATTCTCTCGGTTGCAATCTCACATCTCACAAACATGGTCGGTCTTAGGTCTGGTTCAGTTACCAATCCGGATTCAACACCCGACTCTAATTTTGCAAGCTCTAGTGGTACCGCCAATACCACTCCTCCGGCGCAACCTGCCACTACTCCTCCTCCGGCGCAACCTGTCACTACCACTCCTCCGGCACAGCCTGCCACTACTACCCCTTCGAGCACTGGTACTCCAGTGATCACCCCTGCAAGTAACGGCACCAGAGCCATCAACAATCCACTCTTCGGCCGGTCTCCTGAAGAAATCAGAGAAAATCCACCTACCATAGGTGATATTATGAAGGTGCAAGAAACTCTTGCCAAGAATCAGACTGACATGGCTGCCACTCAGAAGGAACTATTCAACTATCTCAAGACTCTTACAGACAAGATGTCGGAGAAAGGAAAAGCTAAAGAAACGTCTTCAGACGCTGATCCCGAGGTCACTC
This sequence comes from Papaver armeniacum, assembly GCA_023531295.1. NCBI lineage: Eukaryota > Viridiplantae > Streptophyta > Magnoliopsida > Ranunculales > Papaveraceae > Papaver > Papaver armeniacum. The sequence continues at coordinate 166,419 of JAJJWW010007920.1, read as the reverse complement.
CGATCCATGTAGTAGATGATGAGGAAGTTCCTAAGGCTGCAGATAATCCACCAGCAAAAGAACCATCCAGTTTCATCACTCGTGAAGACCTGGAACGTCTTTTGGAAGATCACTTCTCGGCGTCGTGCACTACGCTTATACGACTACTCAAATCATGCATCAATACCCAAATGCAACCTAAAATTCTTCTTAGCCAACTCCCTTTAGGCCTGAATTTCGCCTGAATCATTTACGCCTAAGTGTACACACAGAATGATTCTTCTTCAACTGATCACACTGATCACTGCCATAGCCTTTCGCCTCCCGACTTTGCCTTTTGCATACTAACTCAACATGACAAGGACTTATAAACGACTTGGATTCGTTTTCAATCAATTTTGCTGGCACATGCCTTGAACTGTAGTTCTCCGTGTCCTTCGTTAAGCATATCACAAAGTAAACATGGGTTCTCTTTGCATAAGACACCCGAATTCAATACTTCATGCCTCGCTACACTATGATTTTGCAAGCATCATCCAAGAAATCATTTCTCTGAATGTTGCCACCAAGTATAAACTCTTTATACTTATGCCATCTTTCATACCCGAACCAGAATTGCAAGTTTTCTTTGTTTAACTTCGCTAAAGCAAAACTATTGAGTTGCACAACCCATCTCCGCAATTATGACTAACTATCTTTTTTGGACATAACATAGCTAACCCGTTAGCTATCCATGCGCCATGCTTTCAAATCCAATATGTCTCCAAATACTTATTTGAACTGCATTGCTTGTTTCCTGGAAAGTGGGTGTCTTTCGCCAAGGCCATGAGTTCTAGCCAACTCATACTTGCTGATGAAATGATTTTTAATTTCATGTATTGCTTGCACTGTCGTCGTCCATCTGCTGTCGTGCCATTTTGCAATCCCCATACAGCAACATCACTTAGGCATCAACTAGGACCCTTGTCCTATGCTTTGCTTATTAGCTTTCGACTTGTCTTACTACTGCATACGTTAGGCTAAGTATGCTACTCGCAAAGATCTCCCCATGAACTAGCTTTACATCGTAAATAAAGAGGCAAGACTTGATAAACGAAAACACCTTCATTCATTACTGATCTTACATAACAAGACCATGTACCATTACATGATTGATCAACTGATCACTTTTGGAAAGCTAAAACTTCATAAACAAAGCAACTTGCTTACACCAAAGCAAAGTATATACAAACTTAAAGACTCAAATAAAAGTCTGTACAACCAAACTCTACACATAGAGTTTGCAACAACCAACAACTAAAGCTACATAAAACAAGGCCAGAAAACACTCTTGTTTTTGGCATCAAAGTGTCGCCAATGGAGACAGCAACACTTACTCTTTTTTTTATCTTAGTTTCTTTTGTCGAAGTGAGCGACCACCTCGCTGCGAGGCCTCTTCCTCGAACTTTCACTTCGGCCTTCACGAGTCTTGCTAGAATGATTCCCATAATCATCCCCAAATGATGCATTGAGTTGCGCCTTGAGTGGACAGCTTCTAGCGAAATGCAAACCTTTGCAAATGAAACATCCCCTATACTTCCGGGATGAAGGGAATAGTTCATCTTTCTTTGGCTCATGCTTACGCTTACTGCCTATAGATTTTTCCTTCCTCTTGGCCTCACCTTTACAGCTTTGCACATCTTCAGTCATTGTGCAATTAATAAGCTCTCTTACCGCTTGAATAACCATCTGGATACTCTGAATTTCGCGCCTCTTGAGTTCAGTAATGACTAACGAACTCGTGCCATTCTGAAATCGGAACATCTGATCTTCTTTACTCATGCCACGTACTTCTTGCACCAATGCAAGGAAGTTTTCAGCATAAGCCTGTGTGTACCCGTCATTTTTAGCCTACGCAAACTCTCTCTTGCGTACCAAGCACCATTGCTTAGACAGAACTGACATCTCAGTCCATCTTTCATGACATTCCATAACATAGGATTGGCATAACCAGCAGCTTCATCTTCTTGCAGCATAGTTCTCCACCAAACCTTTGCATCACCACCAAGGTAATTGCTCATAGATTTACCTTTTGTCCTTCCCAGTTCCATTCGCCTCAAAGTATGCCTCAACGTCATACAAGAAATTCTCAATTTCCCTAGCATTTCTCGGAACTCAGAACTCTTGGCTCGGAGACTCGATTAGAGCTTTCTCCATGCACGTTCGCCCCTTGATAGGTGTAGAATACATCCTATTTATTATCTATTGTTTATGCTTTCTTTGTTATTTTTCTAGTAAATTATGTATTTTACGTGTGTTTTGAGTTTTATAGCTACTTTGGAGTCGCAAGGAAGAAAAGAAGAAGAAATCATTCATTTTGAGCCGAAAAATCAAAATAGTCGTTTCACGGGGGAACACTATTGGGAGCGGAGCAAAGGTTAAGAGGCAACTCCATTCGGAGGAGTATTAAACATAGACTGGTCGAGGTTAAGGGGCTTCCAATTTGGTTAGCCCTTATGAGAAGCGACCGGCTGACAATAACCGTCCCAACCTATAACCCTAGCATTCAGAGAAGGGTTTTTATTTCGCTTCTCTATCATTACCATTCCCCAGAAATAAAGAGAGATACAGACAGAGAGAGGCGCAACCATGAAGAAATCGATGAAACTGTTTTGTGGATGTTAACGGTCGAAATTGCAGACACAGGGAATTAGGGTTTGATTCAAGATTGAATCTGGCAGAGAGAGATGATGGTGTTGTAAATGGAATTGTTGGTCGCTGTAATTGATGAAACAAAGATGAGTTCGAGATTGGAAAAAATCGTTGAGTAATTTGAGAGAATTTGGGATCTCAGGAGCTAGGTTTTTGGTATAAATGTTGCTGCCATCGAATGGAGAAGAGAAACAACAGAGGCCGAGAGAATAAATATTGGTATCTGGGTTAGGGTTTGATTCAACAGAGGAGACAGGGATTAGAAGCTTTCGTTGCTGGTGGTAAGATATGTTGTTTCTGCTAAATCACAGATCTGAGATTGAGCTTGAGAAAAGCTGATGATTATTAGTGGAGTTTGAGTCGATGTTGGTGTTATGAAGAAACTCAGGGAATAAGAAGAATTAATGGGGTTCTGGTGATGAATTCAAGATGGGTTTGTGATTGAATGGGTAAACTCAATTCGAGTTTGTATTGATTGGAGACAATGGTTGTTGCTATTGGGGATCTGTTGCTGCCGATGATGTTAGTCTTGAGAAGAAGTGAGTTGCTGCTGCTCTCTGAGTTCGAATGAGAAAATGTAGAGATGGGTTTCTGGAAATAATCGAGAACTGGAAGAAGGAACCGATGGAGCTGCCATTAGATTCAAGATGGGTTCTGGTCTGTGATGCTGTGAACATGGGAAGTATGGATTGAAGCTACACAAGAACACCTAGATGTATGTTAGGATTCTTAACAGGAGAATACCAAAAAGAGGCCTGAATTTGGCCTGAGAAAGTCGTATAAACAAACAGAACTCGGCCGATTTTCTATTCCGACGAATCGACTCGGTGTCGGCGATGATCGATCCAGACGAGTCCGATGGCCGATCCTTCTGAATGACTCAGTGAGTAAGCCGAATCAGCCTGACTCAGAAGCTGACTAGAAGCTAACTCACTCCTCCCCCTGACCCATTGACTGACGAAGACTGTTAGTTTGACATTTAATTCTAACTGTACAGTGACGGAATATTCTGTTGCCGAGAAGAATATAGCAGCGACCGGCGGTGATTTTTCTGGCCGGATTCCGGTGATCCCAGTAATTTTCCGGTGGACCAAAATTGCAGAATTATGTGTGAGTTTCTCTCATGGATGTGAAGACTTAGATTTGGGAATTGGATGAAAATTTGGAGGCTTTGGAGAATTGAACTTGAAATTGAAATTAGGCTCAAATTGGGAAAGTGGTGTTATTATGGAATGAGGATTCTATTCCTTGGAAGATTTGGAGAGCATTGAAGCCTATAAATAGAGAAGTTCTCTACTTTTCTATAAACACTTCTACACACCTTTTATACACACAACACTTCTCTTTTCTTTATTCTTTGTGTGAACTCCTTAACATGAGTAGCTAATTTTATTATTGATTGAGGATGAATTCCTAGTTCTTAACATATGATTTGAGTTTTGTTTTCAATTCTATCTTGAAGTTTTTCACATGATTATCGTTTGTTTTTACTAATAGGAATGTTTATACATTCATGGTTGATTGATAGATTGTTTAGAGTGCACGCTAAATTGATTTGTTAATTTGATCTAAAGCTAGTGAAAGTTAGGGGATAAGTAATCGTTTCTTGACTCTTTACACAAGTAGCAAACACGAGACCTTGCGGAGGGATTCCGTGGAGCAATTGTGTGTGAAAACAACGTTAGCTAGTAGACCTTGATCTAAGAGTCTAACTACTAATATCAACCTAATAAGTTCATAAATCTTAATGCGTTTATTTAAATTACATCTTGAGTGATCTACTACTAGGTGGTTTGGTAAATAGAATCCGGTAGTTGAGAACTTCCGTATCCGGTGATACAAGGGATTTAGGGGTTTAGCACTGATCTAGCTACTTTACCTACGGTTGGTGATAATCTGTGACTAATAAAAAGTGGAAAATAACATAACTTGAATCATTGTTTTGCAACGAAGAAGGATTCCTTGATCTTGTCTGTCTTATTGATTTCAACTTTATCTTTGAATTGCTTTGTTTATTTTCTTTTTCTTTATAAAACAAAACCCCCTTTTTGTGACAATTAAACAACTAAAAACTCTTGCTCCTCGTGGGAACGAACTTAACTACCACCATATTACTTGTTAATTGAGTGGAACAATATTCACTAATTTGTTGTGGTTAAGACACGCATCACCCTTGCAAATTTTCCATTACTGATTAACCCGCGAATTCCTGCCACTTCCTCTGACATTTGCTTCGCATGGCTTGTTAGTATGGTTTTTATATCATTGAATTGCACCTTCAATTCAGTCACTTCAGCATTGGTTTCACAATTTAACAAGGTAGCATCAGACACCTTGTCCTCAACTGCACCTACCCTTTCGTCAAATTCGTTAAACCAATCTGTCGTTCTTCCTTCAAGTAAATCTAGCCTGCCATTTTCTTCAGAAACAAGAGGATTTTCAAGGCCATCACATCCCATGTTTATGGTCAGATCACCAAGATCACCATACTCCTCAAGCTGATCAAACGTACCCGATAGTTCTTCATCGATCATCATGCCATTATAACTCATTTCTAATGCAAAACTCTGAAAATAATGCGCCACTTACTTGCTCATAGGAAAATAGCTTAAGCAAGAAAGAAGCAACGGCGTATTATCCAACAAATACACTCGAACTGTGTACCAAACACATCTCTGATACCCGAATTGTCACACCTTCAAATGCCTCTTGCAAATTTCTGTGAAAGTGTAACCCGGCAGCGTAGTGGTTCTGTGAATAAAGCTTCACCCACCTTCACTCCAGCCTTATAAGTTTGCACCTATGCAAACAACCAACTCTTCAGGTCAACAACGGAAGTCTTTAAAGCCTTCTTTCACTTCTCTAAACTTCTCAAATGCATCCCATAATACATTCAAACATTGCCATACTTTATCAAAAACAATCAGCCAACCAAGAACACTTAGAACATGACACAATCACTTTATTTTATTACATCAAAGGGAAGAAATACAAAACTTGCCCACTTAGGGACTTACACAGATTTGTTCCTCTTGAACCAAGCCTTATCCTTATAAAAACTCTCCCATTTTGAGTCTCTTACTCACATAAGCAAGCCTGCCGAATTTTCCATTCCTTAGGACTATTTATACAACAACTTTACTTGGCCAAACCGTGCACAACCATTGTACATGCATGGGACAGCCATCTGTCCCCATGGAGCGCTTCAGAATCGCCACTAATCGTGTTAATCGCCGCTCTTTCAACTCGCGCCAATCATCCAACACCTATTCTCGTGAAGTTAGGAACCGTCTCCCACGCTTATAAACTCCTTTATAACCGTTCTAATTCATCACGTGTCATTGGCATGCTTATGAAGCTCGTAACCAACTCGTAACCGTCACTTGAGCCGTATTGCACCACTTTTGTGGTTTACTGAATTCTTCCTCGCTCCAATGCTCAGCTAACATGGCCCTACATGCTTATCACTCTAAGCTAATGCACGGACAATCCTTATGCTTCAATCATCGAGGCCGACTCCTTAAACTCACTCTAGTTACTCATGCGTCATATATGCTTCACTTCGCCAATTAGCTTGACAATAGCAATGCCACTCTTGCATTACTAACTTGTTTGTACTATTCAATCTTTGGCCAGCCTTGAACCAATGCCATAGACCAACTCTTGGTCTATTTTACCTTCTTGCATCATCCTTGAGTTTGGGCCAACTCAATTCCCTGGATATGCCTCAATGCCAACATCGCATGTTGCATCTGTCACTTTGGCCTCGTCTTGCCTTTCCCTCAATGAAGCCTCATTGTGTCGGCCAATAAGGTTTATTCCTTAGCCAAATATATTTATAGTGTAACGCTACCTTTGTGCTTCACTGGCCCTGCAGGGTGCCACTATCTTAGTGCTTGACGGTCTATACAGTATACCGCTATTATGGATTTGCATTAGGCCGCTATGGCTGTGTAGTTGCAGGAAAACCTACAGTACACCCCTCACTCGAATTTGCTTAATCAATACATTTGAAGATGAATAATAATGTGTTGGTTTACAAATAAATGTAGAACAGAGCTCAAGAAATTATAATCACTCTTGATTTTCTCTCTCCTAATGACTTGCTTAACAATTCAAAAAAGACCTCTCCCTACAACAGACTTACTCAACCCTTTATATAGGGTATTACATAATGGATGATAGCTAAGCTGTCCTTTATTTTCGGAATCGACTCGCGAATCCTCGCGAATGTGTAACTGTTTGTCCTCGCGACACTCCTAAATCTCGCCAAGTCTTCACACTTTCCTCATGTTCTGACTGTCGTCATCTATTACGTCATTTATTTACCACCATGCGACTCCTTCGCGATGCAGTCGTTTATTAATCTCGCGAAGTATTGGAGTTGCGATGTTCTGATCCTACATCTTGCCTCTTTTTCCTTGAATATTGCTTGGAGAGCGATTTTTAAGGAAAAATTTGTTACTGTGGTGATCTTTGATATTTGTTGATGAAGGAACGAGTGAAAGAATACTGGATTTGAAAAGTACGTACTTGCCTCTATTCTTTTGCGAAGTTCCGAAGCTTTGCGAAGTGAACAAGAAGTAATATATCTTCAATTTCCCACAGAAATCTATTTCAATTTAATTCCTCGAATCTTGGGATGACCGTTTACACGTGTCTAAAATTACTCTTTTTACCGGTATATTTAATGTTATCCGGTCACTCTTTTTTCTTCTATTTAAAGGAAAACTTCCGTGAAAAACATTCTTTCTTCTTCTCTATCTTCCTCATCGTCTCGCAACTATTTCTCGCTGTTCATCTTCATCATCTTCTTTTTATTATCTTTCTCATTATCGTTTTCATGGCATCCAGGTTCGTTAATTTCATTGATTTTGACTATTCTCTTGATTGATCTTCCTTATTGAAATTACTTCATCTTGATTCTATTCTTCTTTTGATGTTTCTTTCGCCATTTTTGTTTCAAAGCAAGAATAAACCCAGCTTCTAAGTTTACCGTGGTGAACCCTAACATCCCTACTTGGTTCGCAACCAAAATCTTCTTCGCAATCAAGTCTCTCGCTTCCAAAAAAAACTGCGAGTAGTAAGGTATTTTAGAAATATTTGCTCCTTTAATAGCAATTTTATTGCCTCTGTTTCTCAATTGATTTATTATTCGCAGGATGATAAGAATGATGATAGATCTCCCAAAAGGTTTCGCCATAATAAACCCGATGCTTCGCTGCTGCTCCCTCTTTGTTTCCTTTTCGGATTCAAGCATTCTACTTTCCCTACAAAGTATCTTCACAAGGCAAATCTCCTACTCGTAACGACTTCTTCGCAAGATAAACCCATTTCTTCTTCTCAAGATAATGTACCATTCCCTACGATATCATCGCAGGATAAATCAATCCCTGAATTTCATGTGAATGAGATTCTTCAGGACATGCCTCTTCCCACTCTTACTTTTACCTCGCCCCCACCTATTGATCAAGTTTCTCCAATTGGCGGTCTTATAACCATGGGTGACTCAACTTTTCCTTCTTCCTCTACTATTTCTTCTTCCTCAAAATCTATCTCTCTTAGCAAAGAAAATTTGGAAGGGATGGATATAGCTTTTAGAATTTTATCAAATACCATGAATGATGTTAAAAAAGCCTCCACTGATCCCACCAGATCTAGTGTTTTCGAATCTTTGGGTAAATACTTTGGTTCCGATACGATATCGCGAGTATCCTTAGAACAAGAAATTAAGACTTTGAAGAATAATCTTCATAATACTTTGTTGGATCGCGATAACCTTCGCAGGAAAAATGAAGAATTAAAAGGTATCTCTCCTCCCCCCTCCCCCGTTTTTTTTTTTTTTTTTTTTTTTTTTTTTAAAACTTGGTTCGCCTCTCAAGTTTTGCACCAGTAAACGTAAGATGGAGATATATCAACTGGAAATCTATTGTAGAAGAAACTCGAATGGAAAGAGACGCCTGGATGGAGCAATATAATCGTTTAGATAATCTCCATACATTTTCTATGGATCAAATAAATAATCTTTCTCAAGAAAACATCTCGCTTAGTTCAAAATCAAGAATTATTAAGTAATGAAGTGTCGCGTCTCTCATATGCTTTGAATAAATCTAATTTGGAGTTGGAAACCTTATCGATGAAAATGGAACTTTATCTCAAGAGAAGCGAGCTTTATTGGATAAGGTGGCGATATCCTCGCAACAACTTGATGCTTGTAAAAAAGCATTGAATGAGCAAGAACAATCTATCTGCCTACTGAAAAATAAACTTGAAGATACTACTACTGAAAGAGATAAACTTATTCAAAATAGAATAAATCTAAGTGTTAAAACAAACCAACTCAAGGATGATTATACCAAGTTAAAAGAATCCCATTCTTCCTTGCGAAGCAAAATAAGTTACTGATTTCTAACGAAAAGAGCTTGCGTTCATGGTTAAAAGGTCTTGTTGGTGATGGTTTTGATAATGCCATGGAAAACTTGGGGAATAATTGCTTGGCCCTTACTCAATATCTTATCTCGCAGAAGGAAGGTAGTCATAAGATTTGACTGCCTTTTCCATTATTTTTCTTCTCTAATTTTATATACCACTTTCCATTGTATAATTTTAATGTTTTTCTTTACTCTTGCAGATTCTGAGAAAAATCTTCACTCTTCTCTATCTACTTTGGAAGCGGCGCATGCTAAAATTCGTAAGGAAAATGCAACTCTAATTGCTTCTCTTGCCCAATCTCGCGACCGAGCCAGAAGGAGGTTTAATTACCTTAATCATTTTAAAGATATCCAGAGTAGAAATCAACAGAAAGCACTTCTTCGTCAATTTCCTCCCAAAGCAGAAGTTCTTGTGAATAATATTTTACTTTCTAAATCTCTTGATCCTGTCTATGTTGAACCATTGGAAGTTGAAGATGATGAAGTACCCAACTCTCCCGACAAAGGATTATGATTATGAAAGCTGCGAAGACCTCGCTAATAATGAAGTTATCAATAAGGATCCTTGCGAGAAATTCTCTGATGAAAACCCTTCAATTGGCGAGGTGAAGCTGACAAGATTGTTGAAGAATCTTTACCATCTCCTTCAGCTGGGAATATTGATATAGAGAATTAAGTTTCTTTGTAATCTTGTTGAACTTTTCTTTTTGATTGTAATAGATTAAGTCCGGTGTTGGATGAATTAGTTTCTCTTTCTGTCTTATTATAAGAACTCATTTTGCCACCTTATCAAGCAATCCCTTTATTTTCCATTAAGTCTTTTGTTGTAATCTTTCTCGCGATGAAAAGATCTCGATTGCCTATATTCAAAATGTTTAAAGATCTTTCTTGAATGCTGTTGTTGCGACAAGATCGCAGGACGTCTTTACATTTTCATGTAATGACCCATTGGTCTTGCCTTATCATTATTTGTGTGGTCTTATTTTGCCTTCCTAAGTAAAGGTCTTATTTTTCCACCCCTCATTGCGACAAGGTCGCGGGGACGTCTTTACATTTTCATGTAATGACCCATTGACCTTGTCTTATCATTTCTTAAGTATTTTTGCCTCTCGGGACATTATATTTGCGACAATATGACAGGTTTAAACGTTCTTGCGACCATAAAATCCTCGTGACATTGCTGTCTTTGCGATTTAAATCGCAGGACGTTCTTACACTTTCATGTAAAAACCCCTTGATCTCGTCTTACCCTTGCGTTAGTATTATTGCCTCTCAGGATCATTGCACAAATATGACAAGCCTAAATTTTCTTGCGAAAATAAAGCCTCATGACATTTGCGTCTTTTGACACTTATCGGCTCCCTAATGGAGGGTGCCCCTTATCTTCTCCCCTGGTTGCCCCTTCAAGGAGGCGTACATCGGCCATACAAGACTAGCTCCTCCCATCCGGTCTTAACAACAACCAGTTGTTTTCGCAGCCTCTTATCCCTTATACCTATATGGTTTATGGTTACGAGACTGCACCCTAAGTGGAGTTTTCTTCGGGCCGAGTGCGGATGTGCCAAGACTTGTCAAGAGTGGTAAGGAAGTTCCATGCTCCCGCACTCTTGACTCAACCGTGTACCTCGCGCCTTGGTCATACACTCGACTCCTTGGAAGAGACCCTCAAGGGCGTCCAACCGTGGTATAACCTTATATATATAGTTGGAAATCCAAGGTATCTACCCCGGATAGGATTTCATGGGCCCCAAATCTCCATGACCCGGGTTTCGGGAGCGGTGTAACCTTCCACCGAGCCATGTTAAGAGATACCCCCTTATATGACGTACTTTAGGTCTTACATTTGCCTCTTGCGAAATATCATTCGCGAACTAGGGTGTACGCCATAAAGGTTCGTCCCATTCGCTCACTCATTCATATTTGTTAATTCATTCAAGCATTCATTCTGTTTGCGAAGCTATCGCATAATCTTGCTTTATTTCCTTTGATTTCGCAATCTATCTGTTTCAAAAACATTATATCACAGATTCCTTCCATTTCTCCCATCTCCTATGGCTAATATTTCTTAAGATATAATCTATTCCATGGCCTATTTAGTTTTTGCCCTACATCTTTGCCTTCAGGATCCATTAATCTATATGCCCCTGTTCCAACTATCTCCTTGATAATATAAGGTCCATCCCATTTTCTTGCCAACTTGCCACCATTTTCTCGCTGATATATAAGTGTTTCTCGCAAACCAAATCACCTCGGCTGAAATTCACGTATCTTGACACGCTTGTTATATTCTCTCGGCCAATCTTCGCTGATAATTCTCCATATGTTGTAGTGCTTTCTCTCTTTTTTCTTCTAGTTCATCTAACTTGATTAAAATGTTACCCGCACTGAGATTTTTCTCCCAAGCTTCTTTCTTTGCAGTTGGAATCTTAACCTCTGTCGGGAGTACAGCTTCAACTCCATATGTTAAACAAAAAGGGGACATGCCTGTTGCTTCTCTTCTAGTTGTATTATAAGCCCATACCGCATTGGGTACTTGTTCGCACCATCCTTTATTGTATCCTTCAAACTTTTTCTTCAATATGTATGCGATTGTTTTATTTGTCGCTTCTGCCTGACCATTAGCTCCGCGGGTATAGAGGAGTTGATTTCCCACATCGTATCCAAATGCATTAAGCGGCAATTCTATATTTTGTCCTTCGAATCGCTTCCCATTGTCGATACCAACCGTGCTGGAATCCCAAATCTGCATATAATGTTCTCAAATATGAAAGTAAAAACATCCTTATCGCGAATATGTTGTACCGCTTTCACCTCTGCCCATTTTGTGAAATAATCTGTTGTGACGATTAAATATCTTCTCTCATCCCGTTCTGGCAAAATGGTCCTACAATGTCTAAACCCCATTTTCCAAATGGCCAGACACTTGTTGAAGAATTTAACGGAGCTCCTGGTGCATGTATTTTCTTCCCATGCCTTTGGCAATCCTCGCAACGCCTTGACACTTGTTTCGCGTCCTCATGCATATATGGCCAGTAGTAACCCTGCATTTTTGCTTTATATGCTAAAGATCTTCCACCGTGTGATTACCAAATCCCCACTATGTAACATCTTCAATATGATTTCCCCTTCCTTTCTTGTTAAACATCTAAGTAAAGGCCCGTTAAAAGATCGTCGGTATAGCACTCCATCTCTTAATTCATAATTTGTTGCACGGCTTTTTAATTTGTGTGTTTCCAATCTATTTCTTGGTGTTTCTCCCAAAGCAAATATGCATGAAGCTCGCTCTCCAATCTTCTTCGCAGAGTGTTTGTGTTCCGTCTTCTACTACCATTACATCGGTTTCTTGCTCTTCTTCTTTGTCAATTGATGGCATCAAAAGTGTTTGTATTTTAATATTTCTCGCAATCGGATCTGTCATCATACTTGATATAAAGGCAAAAGCATCTCATGAGCCTATTATTTCTCCTTGATATATGTCTCCACTTTATTCTTGGTATCTGCGTCGACAACTCGTTAACAAGTTTCTTATATTTTTGTAAAGGCAATTCGTTTATGGCATATTCTTCTTTTATCTGGCGAATTTCCAATTGTGAATCACTAGTAATCCTTACATTCTCTAGCTTCATTTCTATTGCAAATCGCAAAGCATGTATTATAGCTTCATATTCTGTTTCGTTATTTGTTGATGCAAACTCCAATCTGAAAGAAAGAGCTATTTTATTACCCTCTGGCGATATCACAACAATCCCTATTCCATTTCCTTCTCCATTTGATGATCCATCTACTAATATTTCCCATCTATTTGGTTCCGTTAACAAATCTTTCGGATCTCCATGTTCTTCCTCTACATCCATCATTTCTTCTACCGATTCATCCTCTTCTAAAGGAAATTCGACAACCTCGTGATTTTGGCGAAGATAGTATTTCATATTTGAGTTTGCAATGACTTATTTGAGCATTCCATCTCTCAACTCTTCCCGACCTCTTTGAATTCTTCATTACTGATTCTATTGGTACTTTTGTCACCACTTTGACAACATGCGCTTGAAAATATATACGAAGCTTAAATGTTGCATAAACTAATGCCAAGATTAGTTTTTCAATTTTTGAGTAATTTCTTTCTGCAGCGTTGAAAGTTTTGCTGATGTAATAAATTGGTTTTTCTACTCCCGCGTCCACTCGCAGTAACACTGCACTTAATGCATGCGAGGTTGTCGCAAGATAAATCAACAATTCTTCTCCTTCTTCTGCTTTTTGCAAAATTGATATATCCATTAAATGTTCCTTTATTCCTTGCAAGGCTTTCTCGCACTCATCTGTCCATTTAAACTTCGATCCCTTTCTAAGGATATTGAAAAAGTGCTTGCATTTGTCAGATGATCGCGAGATAAACCTCCCTAGCGAAGCTAACAACCCATTTAACTTTTGAACATCTTTTATTGTCGCTTGGTGTTGGCATATCGCGAACCGCTTGTACTTTTTCTCGGGTCGACTTGAATTCCTTCTTTGGATACAATATACCCTAAAAATTTTCCAGAGGCGACTCCAAAGGTGCATTTTTATGGGTTTACTTTGATATTAAATTGCCTCATTTGTTCAAAAATTTCTTTCAAATCCTGTACGTGGTCTTTTGCTTTTCTACTTTTTATTAACATATCATCTACATATACCTCCAATGTTTTGTGTATCCATCTCGCGAACACCTTCTCCACCATCCTTTGGTATGTCGCACCGGCATTTCGCAGACCAAACGGCATTTTTGTATAACAGTACAATCCTCTTGGAGCAAAGAAAGCAGTATGTTCTTGGTCTTCTTCGGCGAGAGGAATTTGATTGTAACCCTTATATCCACCAAGAGATGATATCCTTTCGTTTCCTGCCGCTGCTTCAACCAATTGCGGAATCTCTGGTAATGGGAAACTATCTTTAGGACAAGCTTTATTTAGATCGGAAAGTCTATACAAATTCTTATTCCTTTTTCTTCTTTGGGACTATAACCATATTTGCTATCCATTCGGGATATTTTGCTTGTCTAATAATTCCCGCGTCCAACATCTTCTGCAATTCTTCTTCTATTTGAGGATGATATGCTGTCGCGATCTTTCTAATTCTTTGTTTAAATGGTTTTACATTCTTGTCAATTTCCAATTTATGGCAAGCCACTGATGGATCTATACCACGCATTTCATCCATATCCCATGCGAAAATATCTTTGTAATCTCGCAGCAACTCAACAGTTCTTCTTTCTTCATCCGCTTCCATTTTAGTCCCAAGTTTTAAGATTTTAGGCTCCTCCTCGGTTCCAACATTCACTTCTTTTGTTTGTTCTACTGCGACATAACTAGACTTTGGTTCTCCCATAGGAGTTGGTCCTCTCATTTCCTTCGCGAACTCACTCCATTTTTCCATGATTTCGCCAGGTATTCCTTTTCCCTCTTTTGCTCTTATCATGTAAATTCTAAATTCTTCTTCTTTCTTAGCTGCTTTCATCATCTTCCTGCGATCTTTTCGCTTCTTCACTTGCCCTTCATAATGCTTTACCTCAATTTGATGATATATTCTTCCTTTATCAATATCTCCTCTGATTTCACCAATTCCACTCGGCATAGGAAACTTGATGCACTGATGGAGTGTTGACGCTACCGCCTTAATTGCATGTACCCAAGGTCTCCCTAACAATATGTGGTACGGCGATTCCATATCCACTACACTTAATGTTACTTGTGTTTCAATTTCTCCGAGTAAAATTCGTAATTTTATCTCCCCTTTAGGTACTGTTATAGATTTTCCAAAACCGTGAATATAATATCTTGGAGAACTTATTTCTTCATCTTTATATCCTAATTTTTTGTAGGTATGGTAAAACATGATACTCACCAAACTCCCTGTATCCACCAAAGTTCTATTTATTTCCCATTCTTCCGCTGCTTTTGCCGATTCTTCTCATTTTCTGCTTGCATTTATCGTGATCACTAGTGGAGATATATGACTCAAATTTTCTCTAGGTACTTCTGTGGTTGTGAATGTTATTTTCTGCTTTTCCCATTCCTTCAAAGACGATGTCTTCTCCTCATCTATAATCTTCTTTCCTTCAAAATCTCGTTTATGTATCCTTCCTCTAATATTTTCGTGGAATTCATTAACCATTGCTTTTGTAATTGAATTGTATTCCATATCTTCATTATGTTCCTTACTTCTTAATTCTTCTATCTCATCTGATTTAACTTTTTCCTTTTTCATTTTCTTGATTTAAGCGATTTTAATTGTACTCTTCGATCTTCAATCTTGTTCAGTCCCTGTTTCTAGCGCATATGTAGTTGCAGGAAAACCTACACTACACCCCTCACTCGAATTTGCTTAATCAATACATTTGAAGATGAATAATAATGTGTTTTATTAATTGTTTTCTTGAAAGGTTTACAAAGAAATGTAGAACAGAGCTCAAGAAATTATAATCACTCTTGATTTTCTCTCTCCTAATGACTTGCTTAATAATTCAAAAAGACCTCTCCTACAACAGACTTACTCAACCCTTTATATAGGGTATTACATAATGGATGACAGCTAAGCTGTCCTTTATTTTCGGAATCGACTCGCGAATGTGTAATTGTTTGTCCTCGCGACACTCCTAAATCTCGCCAAGTCTTCACACTTTCCTCATGTTCTGACTGTCGTCATCTATTACGTCATTTATTTACCACCATGCGACTCCTTCGCGACGCAGTCGTTTATTAATCTCGCGAAGTATTGGAGTTGCGATGTTCTGATCCTACAGCTGAATACTGACTTGTCCTGCAACTCTGTAACGTACAATCATTATGCTCACTTGCAGGACCGGTCATAGATATCCACGTGGGATACTTGACTTCTCGTATAAATCCCATTGTTAGGAGTTTTTGTAACTCATTCTCTACTGCTTCCTGGTAGACATCCGCCACTTTGCGGATACGCTGCTTGAATGATGCGATTTCTGGTTTGATCCGAAGGTGGTGGGAGACCAATTTCGGGTCAATTCCTGACATGTCTTCCATTGACCATGCGAAGATATCTGCGTAGTCCCTTAGTAGCCTTTGCAATTGCATTTCCTCGTCCTCTTCTAGTAAAGTTTCGATGGTGATCATCTTTGTCTCCTTCTCCGTTCCGATGTTGATTTTCTTTGTTGGCTCTACCAGTGAGAAGGTTGGTTTCTGAGGTTGTAGAGGTGTGCATTTCTGTAATTGTAATTTAGCGGGAGTGCCCACTACCGGAGTGGTGGAGGTGCTTGCTTTCTGATCCGAGGAGGCTTCGGGGACTTTGAAGTCTCTGTTTTTACTTCGTTGGCATTCTCCCTTCGTCTTTTCCTTTCATGTTGTTGTTCAGCAGCTCTTTCTTCGTTGAGCTTGACCTCCGCTAGATTGCATAGTCGTGCGTCTTGTTTATCTCCTTTGATTTCCATTTCACCGATGGGTGTTGGGAATCAAAGGTATTGATGATAGGTCGAAGTCGTTCCTCTTAAGCGATGGACCCATAGTCGTCCCATAATGACGTTGCAGGGCGAAGGTGCCTCCACAACACAGAACCTTGTATTGGTTACTAAGGGTCATGCGCGCACTCTGCAATACAATTTCTCTTTTTGTTCTAGAGACTCGCTCTATTGAAACCGTAAATTGTGCAAGTGAATCCATTTTCTCGGTTGTTAAACCCATACGTAAGTAAGGTTCGTAAAACAACACATTTAACGAACTGCCCCCATCAATGAGGACCTTTGTGACATTCCATCCGTGGATTGGAAGGGTGATCACAAGTAGATCGTTGTGCATTTCAACTTCTTGGTTGACGTCTCTTGTTGAGAATGTTAATGGCATAGACATCCATTCTTCCCAAGTGCTAGTTGGTGGTCCACTTAGCTTGAATACCTCTTGGGATTCTAGCTTTCTTCTATTTTGAGCTAGCTCGAGGATATCTTCTAGTAGCCCCTCCCGGCCTACGTTTGAAAAGGTGATCATGTTAATGTATTTTCCATCTTGTGGTAACTCCACCCTTTTCTTGGGGGACTTGCCTCGATGTATCCGCAGTTGTATTTGCACATACTCCATGAATTTTCCTTCTTCTATGAATCTCTGAATTGTGTTCCTCATGTGGTAGCATGTGTCAGTTGTATGCCCACAGTACTGGTGGTATTCACAGTACTCCTTAGCATCCTTTGGTTTATCCGGATGCTTTCCCCTAGTGTTAGGGTAGGGAAAGCCCGGCTTCGCTCCTTTCTTGCTTCAAATGTGGGAGAAGGTTGTGTTTTTCCTCTGTCTTTGCCATCTCCATATTTTGATCTTTTATCCTGAGAGCTGGTTCTGCCCCCGACTTCGTTTTGCCTCTTGGGTATCTCCGGAATTGGTTCCAGAGAGTTCGTTCGCTGCGGAGCTGTTGTTGCCTTTGTTTGTGCTCTGGGGTTGCCCTTCTGGATTTATTTAAGTCTGATGTAGCGATCTTGGACAACCTGAAGCTCTCCTTCGGAATCAAGGGCTCGGTTATGAAGCTCCACGAAGATGGTTGAGGTTCTATCAAGTCCGTACTTATAGCAATTAATGCTAATTTTTGGATTGACTTTCCCGATTGCTTGGCACGTCTTTTGCCACCTATCTGTGTATTGCATCAATATTTCCCGGGGTCCGATAGCTAAAGCAAATAGCCTATCTAACCCTGCCTTCGTAGATTTGTTATACATGTATGTCTCCAAGAACACGGTAGACAATTGCTCAAAAGAGTCAATCGAGTTTGCTGGTAAATTATCATACCATGCCAATGCTGATCCCGTCAAGCTTGCAGGGAAGTACCTACAAAGTACTACCTCATCTCTTTCTTAATGGGAAAGGACACGAGTGTAGTACCGTAGGTGGGCTACGGGATCCAAGGTACCATTGTATGCCTGAAACGTAAGTACTGGGCATTTCGCAGGGATAGGCTCCCTCAAAATGCAAAAGGATAGCGGAGATGTTGTTGCTTCGTGGAGTACCTCCTCAAGCCTTGCGTGGCCAGTTTTCAATTCTTGTATTTCTTTCCGCATCTTCTCCATTTTCTCCATGTCCATGTCCACATTGTGAGCATCTCTGTAAATTGCTTCATCATAATAAGACTGAGAGGGCTTGTAAGTTGGATCTACCTCATTTGGATCGTGGCGTGTTCTCTGGCCCCCCTGGGTTAGCCTTTGGTGGGTTAAGATTCCTCCTTCATCTTCCTGAGATAGCTCCCCGCTCACGCCTCTTTAAAGGAGGGTGAGTTTGGGAAACCTTCAATCTGCACATCCTACATATATTTTAGGTTCTGGTTTTCCTGAGCCATCACGTGCATTGCATCCTCGTGCTCCTTGTTACGTAGTAGCAGAGCTGCTACCTGTGCTGCCATTTGTTCTTCATTGTGTATTCCACCACCCTGAGGAGTGCTGTCGGTCGGGTCCTCAGAGTCATCCACTCCTTCTACGATTAACGGAGCATCAGGATCTAGCAAGATTGGAGTTAGGTTTCCCAGCCCTCGTCCCGTAGGAGCTAAGGTTCTGGGAAACCCTTTGTTAGCTGCAGGTGGCTTCGTAACATTGGGACGCTCCGGTAACGGCATTCCATAAAGTGGTTGTGCTCCCGACATTTGCCCCATCCATTCAGCAGGGGTAGGTGGTTTGTTAGCAACCGTTCTTCTTGCTATTTCACTTTGACCGTGCTCTGCATTTCTTTGATTCACTTGAGACGGTTTTTGAGATCCTCCTCTTGTAACCGCTGGTCATGAGCTTGTTGGTACATCACTTGGTTTCTGCATGCCTTCGGTCTTTTGTTATCCTGAGGTTACAGAAAAAATGAAAGTTTTTGCTACTTGGGTGCCTTCGTTAAAAATGGCAATTAATGCTCTGACACAGAAGATGGCTAAGCAGCTTTTTTCAGAAAAAGTACTAGAATGACGTCTCGAAAAGATGGGTATTTAATTTCTTATGACACCCTTGGAAAAAACAACCTTAAATGTTGAAAACAATGTAAAAAAGGTGTCAGATCTTCCAAGAAAATGGGTTATTAAATGCTTTGTAAGATCTTTTCTCCTTAAATTATCACTGAGATTCCTCATTGCTCAGAGGTACTCGGATCTAAAGGATACTCATTTTAAAAAGGTTGTTTTAGTACAAAACAAAAGTTTTAACGTTTTTTGACTGCGTTTTTGCAGAAAACTTTGTAGATCTGTAAGGTTGCAAGTCTTTAGAGGCTATGAACTCAAAGAACTTACGTAAATAATGGATAAATGGATCACTAGAAAGTGAGATCCACCGTTGTTACTCTCAGATCTCTTCGTTAAAGAAGATGTGTAAGTTAAAAATAAAGGAACATAAAAACTCAAGCTGGTGAGCAAATATTTTTAGCGCCAAACTGTGACTACTAATTTTCCCATAGTCTACGTAATGTATACAGCTCAGAGAATCGGATACTAAGTAGTATTGATATCTCCGTTGAACTGTAATGCTAAGTAATAAAAGGTACTCAAGATCGCAATAATAACGAAGAACACAAATGTAAAGTAAATGCTGCCAAGTTATCATGAGACACAAGAGATTACGTGGTTCGACTTTTGTCTATATCCACGGGGAAATGAGTGATTGTTTGTATTAAGTTTCGGTGGTTACAAAGATCTTAAATGCTTCCCAAAGTAATACAGAGAACTCAAGTTGAAGTAAATACTTAAGTTCTAAACATTAAAGAGGTATAAGCTTAAGACTAGATCTTCATCTCATGGGTCTTGAATGCCCCGTGTTTGTTGGCGAAGCTTGGTATTTATAGCCCCTTCTGCTCCAGATATATATTTGTTGTCTTTGGGTTCATCATCCCCTGATATACCTTCGTACAATTGGTACCTTCGTTCACCGAACGCTTTCTCCAGTCAGACTCTGCCACCTCAGCTGACCCACGTTCTTTCGGGAACTACCCAGCCTCAGTACAGATTGTACCTTCGTTCACCGCTAGCTTTCGCCAGTCAGATTCTTCCATCTCATCTTTCTCCACGTGGTTTGGTCAAGCGTGTAGATAAGAGATTAGCGCATTAAATGCTGATTTGATATGTCATCTACCTATGTCCCTTCGTCAGCTGCCTCTTTGTAGACTAGGCTTTACTTTACCATCTTAGCCATCGAGGTATCCTTCCTCGAGATAGGGTAAAGTAAATTTGAGAAGGGATTTGCGTCCTTCCTCAGACTCCTCTGTATAGCAGGGGCTACACAATTATCTTACATGCGGCCACTAGATCCGTGACACGTGCTTCACAAAATATTGATATTCACAGTAGTTTATCCTCGAAGGGACAAGTAACTTAATCCAACTCGTTTGCAAGGTCGTGGCCTAGCAATTTAGGTAATGTCCTAGTCCGTATAGGTCGTTCCATCAAAATACATCCAAATGGTGAATATTTGGTCTGTGGCATGGCATAGTGATGCCCATGCTTAATATGCTCCATTGGCAAGGCTATGCATATATTAATGAGGCTTAATTAGGCATCATTTACACCGTTCCGGCGAAGCTATAAAGCTTACTTGGTTCATGGTCCGCACATCCACCTTCAACCAACTACCCCTCCCTATATATGTTAACTTTACATTTTTACAACTTAAATTATGGGAGAAAAAATCATTCATCAACTCACAAGGCCGTGATGGCTGCACATGACTACCCTTGGACAAATGCGATGTACGGCCGTGATGACCGTATATTCAACTCGCTCACATGCCGGTTCCGTCTCTCGGCCATGATGGCTGAACATTTCTGAGCCAAGCCCAGTGAAGGGCCGTGATGGATGTATTTCCGGCTTTGGCCCGTAGGTCACTCCAATGTCCAGCCGTGATGGTTGTACATTACCAAGGCCAGTCGGCTCTGGCCTGAGGCCAATGACCTGTGTAATGTGTCATTGTGGCTCTACTTTTCTCAAGGCCATCTACCCAACTGGCCTAAGGCATCCTTTGATGCGAGATTGGCCTTTGGCCAATATAGTTTACAACTTACACTCTCTTGGTGCCATATTGGCCTTGACCAATATGCCCACGCAATATGCTATTTTGGCAGCGTATTGGCCTAGGCCAATGCTCATTTTTACACGTAACGAAAGCTTTGGATGAAGCTTCATCTCATGCCATGGCGCATCTCTTAGCATGCGCCATGCTAAAAACACAGGGTGTTACAGTGACTAAATGCCTTTTTAGTGAAGTTTTTGATGTTTCCTCTTCTAGGTAAGATGGTTATTCTTCCGTACACAATTAGTAGCCATATTAAAGTGTGTGTGATGATTTATATTCCCCCAAAGTTAAATTATGATTTATCTTACTTATTAAGTGACAATTACAAAAATATAATTTATAAGTAATTATTTATGCTACATTAGTAACTCGAGAAAGATTCTCGAAATAAGGAAAGTCTTGAAAAAGGTAAGTGTTGGAGCACTCTCGGTCGAACTCGCAAGTGTTGCTATCTCAAGCTTGTTTGTCAAGTTTAGTTGCCAAAACTATAAGTCTTGATTTCTAGTCTACTTATAGCTATGTCTCGGATTAGGATAAAATGTGTAGTTGAGCTTTAGACTTCACCACATTCATCGATTGAAGACGAAGAACTACTAAAGGGAGCTTGTGGAACTTCTTCAACAAAAGGTATGTGGAGACTTGAACTCATCTATCACTCAGAAGCTAGGTAGTCAATATCGGTTGTATAGGCCGATATTAAAGGTTTTTATAGGATATCGAAAAAAATCTTTACGATATTGAAAATATCGGCGATACGAAGGAGAAACGATAAAAACGCATGTATCGTCCTGTACGGACCGATATATCGGTTTCACTTGTACACTGATAATATAGGTTTCACTTTTAAACTGATATATCACTAATGTATTTTATCTTTTGATTATGATTTATTGAACTTTTAGTTCAAGAAAGTAAATCCACTAATTTTGGTAACTTCATATATGATTATGGTAGATGTAATTACTGTAATTGTGATGTTGATGGGCTAACAGACATTCAATTTTTGGTTTCGTTGTTGATAGTATAAGGCTCTAATCAACCACCTCTTATTTTGTAAGGTTGAAGTATGTTTACTACAATTTTTTTTTTTATTATGGTTATATCAATATATATTTTTGTTTGATAAATAATAAATATTTAAAAAATCCAAATGATGTATCGCCTATAAAAACAGATATTATCATTTGTATAGGTGTATAGGACTCTACCGATACGATACCGATACACGATATTAACTACCTTGCTCAGAAGTCTATTTCTATTCTATCTCCTATTGAGACAAAAGTCGTATAGCTATATTGTGACGGACCGGAAAATTACGCCTGGCGCGCCTGGGCGCGCATGCCATAACTATCCTGATGTCCCATTATTATGCTACGATCCGGGCCTTAACACTAGGCAAATGCACATCCTTTTTGCCCTTGAAAGCATGCTCGTGGAGCATGATGCGGCTAACTTAGCTTCCATACCGTTAAGTTACAATAAAGCCTTAGAGGCTATGGACGATGCACCTTACATGCATTGGCTCAATGTAGGAAGTTCATCACTGAATTTCCTATCTAGATGAGTAACCGTCAAACTACCGAGTCTTATCCAGGCATAGGGCATATGCCTTGGACTTAGGCATAGGTCGTTCTAAGCCTTTTGCCAGTTCCGTACCTTACCCAGCTTACCAACTCTTTATAACTTGACATGAAGTATGAGCATCCACATGCTGGCATGCAACTAAGCCTTATCAAGCTTGGCCACAATCATCTCTTGCATCGATCTACCGAGCTTAGATGATATGAGGGGCCAATGTGCTGGACCGGCAATGTTGCAACTCATTGTGGCTGCCTACGTACCCTTCCCTACTCCAAAGGGATCAAGCAAAGACCATAGTTCATACTCGAAGAGACGGAAAACTTAAACCAACTCGTTTGCGAGGCCGTGGCCAAGCAATAATGGTAATGGCCTGGTCCGTATAGGCCGTTCCGTCATAATGCACAATAATTATGTATTATCAGGTCTGTAATAAGGCATAGTGATTTCTAAGCATCAAATGCCCTTTTTGCAAGGCTACGCAACTAAAAATGAGCCTTAAGCATCATTTATACTCTTCCGGCTAATCTATGAAGCTTACTTGGTGCATGGTCCAAATATGCACCTTCAACCAACTACCCCTCATTATATATGTCTTAATGGAATTTCTACAAGTATGGAAAGGGGAGCAAATTGACATGCTTACTTCACTATTCATGAGCAATGATTGCGCGACATCTCTCTGGCGTATTGCACAATGATTGTGCAACAGTCACTCTGGCATACTGCACAATGATTGCGCAACACTCGTTCTGGCACACTCTACCGTATTGCACAATGATTGTACAATATTCTCTTGGCCAGCCCGCTCAGGCCTGATGCACAATGATTGTGCGATATTGGCTCTAGGCCAATAGCTTTTATAATGCGCAATGATTATGTTAGAGCACTGCTCGGTCGAACTCGCAAGCGTTGCTATCTCAAGCTTGTTTGTCAAGTTTAGTTGCCAAAACTATAAGTCTTGATTTCTAGTCTACTTATAGCTAAGTCTCGGACTAGGATAGAAAGTGTAGTTGAGCTCTAGACTCCACGGCGTTCATCATGCAAAGACGAAGAACTACTCAAGGAACTAGTGGAACTTCATCAACAAAAAGGTATGTGAAGACTTGAACTTATCTATCACTCAAAAGTTTATCTACTCTATCTCCTATCTTGAGACAAAGTCGTATTGCTATATAGACTTCGATTATACACATTTTCATTTCGAGTCGAGTTTATCTCGCTTATATATTTCTCGAAATATGTGTTGGTAAGCTTTCGTTCTGGCTAAGTTTATCTTTACTAGTGACGAAAGTCATGATGATTATTTCAATTACTTGAAAATCGCTTTGATGAAAAATAGTTTGTGAATAACAACTATATAACATCCTCTAATAATGTTTCGATGATTGAAATGAGAGTTTAGAATATATATAACCATGTTTGGATATAAACATTGTATGTGAATTCATACTTGTGTTAGTCCAAAATCCTTGAACCAAAGTATGCGTACTTTGTCAGCTCAGATAACCGAAGCTAAGTCCGCGTACTGTCACGCTGCATCTTTGTAAGTTCACATCCCGTGAATTTCTATTGGAGTTTGTGAACTGAAAACAAGCTTAGTTTGGGTACTTAAGTATGCATACCGGTATGCGTACTTAAGTGGGTTATTTTCTAAAAACAGTTTAATTCGTGAACTAAGACATTTCTAAATTAAGGAATGCAATCTTTGCAAACCGTGGCTGTAATGTTCATGAATCGATTCGAGTGAATCAAAACTGTTTTTGCTTCGATTGTGTCTTGTATACTTCTATGAGATCTAAACAATTGAAAAACTCTCTAACTAGTTCTTTTGAGTCATTTGAACTAGTTATTGTGAAGATGAATAAGGTTGATATGACATTATTCATATGGCTAACCATTGGTTAACTACTGTTGAACCAACGACTTGTACACGTTTAGGTACGGTTACTCAAACCTAAATAAAGTTACATTTCATGTGTGTATAACAAGCTAAGTTCGATCTAACGGTTGAAAGATATTTGCTTGAATCTAATTAGGTTTTCATCTAACAGTGAATATTGAATGCTTTGTTACCAAGGTAACTTAGATTGTAAACCCTAATTTTGAGACTATATAAAGGAGAACTCTAGCAACTTGGAAACCTAATCCCCACACCTCCTGTGTGATACTAGTTGCGTAAGCTAGAGTCGATTCTGCTTTAACCTTAGGTTTCTATCGATACCTTGTACGTTAACGACTTAAAGACTTCATTGGGATTGTGAAGCCAGACCCAACTATTTTCTCTGTAGTTGCATGATCTGATCTTGCTGTTTCTATCGTGATTGAGTGCAATCGTAAGATTGGCTTGAGATTAATTACTCCGATAGGCAAGATAAAAAGTAGTCACAAACATCTTCGTCTCATCATTTTTGATTCCACAATATCTTGTTTCGGTAGTCGATTAAGATTATTGTGAGGTGATTGATATTTCTAGGCTGTTTTTCGGGAACATAAATCCGGTATATCAATTGGTTCTTGTTCAGCTTGATTTATCAAAAGACGGAACAAAACTCGTAGGTATTTATGTGGGAGACAGATTTATCTATTCCTGTAGACTTTTCTGTGTGATACTGTTTGTAGGTGAAAATGGTTTCTGCTGATTTCAATAATTTTGGGTGTACGGGTGAGAAACAATTTAAACCCTAAACAATATACTGCAAGGGAGTACTTTAGATTCGAGAGATCAATCTAGAGTACAAGTCCTACCTAAACCAAGAAATGGTCAAGTTTCAGACTTTCTTCGTCACAAAGTGAAGGAGAATGGGTTGGTTTAGGGGAGGAAAGCAAGGAAAGTGATGAGACCAGAATAGTTGATTCTGGAAGAGTAGTTTTATTACTACGACTTGTATCCGAAAAGTGGGAAGGCTAACAAATGGTAAGCTAGCAAGTATTTTCTGAGTATTGTGTATTCCCGAATGAACTTGTTGTTCTGTGGAAATAGGTAAGACCTATTTATACAAGTCGAAGTGAAATGTACCATGGTCTCATTAAGGAATGGAAAAATGGGTAAGTAAATGGGAGGAGGTGGTAACCGTATGCATGGTATTGATGTTCC
Organism: Papaver armeniacum; assembly: GCA_023531295.1. Lineage (NCBI taxonomy): Eukaryota > Viridiplantae > Streptophyta > Magnoliopsida > Ranunculales > Papaveraceae > Papaver > Papaver armeniacum. Next base: position 140,630 of record JAJJWW010007920.1, on the reverse strand, counting down.
ATAAAATCGTTAACGTATGGAATTGATGTCCCATGAACGTTTCACCTTTAACTCCCTGTATTTACTAACCGCCTCACCCTTATGACACTTTCTTATGACGGGCGTAGTGTACGCCGCATGCTGTAAACCGCCAAACCAATACCCAAAAAGGATCCCCCAGTTTGTGATATGTGTTGATGTCTCGAATATTTTTGTGTAAAACATGTAGCATGTTGTTCTTGCCTGGCAAGTCGTACTTGGGAGACTTGCTAGCTTGGTGACCTTCGACGGTCGAGATTTTGCATCTCAAGATGAAAGATATCCGTTGATCGTTGCACGCTTTTCGTTTTGGTAGTCGCGTAGGGAAGGCCAGCATGGTGGCGCGGCTAGGTTGGCATGTCGTTGGTATGGCATGGTTTGGCGTGGCCAAACTTAGGTTTTTGGGCCAAAGGTTACCATGCGTTGTATGGTAACCTTGGATGGCTAGGATTTGCTCCGGGGATTGAAGGGGGGGCATCGATTGTCGCACGCCTTTGTTTTTGGTAGCCGCGTAGGGAAGGCCAGCATGGTGGCGCGGCTATGTTGGTTAGGGCCAAGGCAGGGTGTAGTTTGGATTGGCATGGCGAGGCCAAGGGTTTTCCATGGGCACATGGTGCGGCTAGCGTGGCTAGGGCCAAGGCAAGGCGTGTTTGGATTGGCATGTGGGGCCAAGGGCTTGCCATGGGCGCATGGCGTGGCTAGCTTGGCTAGGGCCAAGGCAAGGCGTGTTTGGCTTGGCATGCGGGGCCAAGGGTTTGTCATGGGCACATGGCGTGGCTAGCTTGGCTAGGGCTAAGTCAAGGCGTGTTTGGCTTGGCATGTGGGGCCAAGGGTTTGCCTTGGGCGCATGGCGTGGCTAGCTTGGCTAGGGCCAAGGCAAGGCGTGTTTGGCTTGACATGTGGGGCCAGGGGTTTGACATGGGCGCATGGCGTGGCTAGCTTGGCTAGGTGCGGTTTGGTTTGGCATGTGGAGCCAAGGGTTTGCCATGGGCGCATGACGTGGCTAGCTTGGCTAGGACCAAGGCAAGGCGTGTTTGGCTTGGCATGTGGGGCCAAGGGTTTGCCATGGGCGCATGGCGTGGCTAGCTTGGCTAGGTTCGTGACCAAGCTAGGGTTTTGGGCCAAAGGTCGTTTGGTAACCTCGGACGGCTAGGATTTGCTCTTGGGATTGAAGGGCGACCGTTGATTATCGCATGCCTTTGTTTTTGGTAACCGCGTAGGGAAGGTAGTGGCACGGCTAGGTTGGCATGGGGCCATGGCAAGGTGCGTTTGGCAAGGAGCGGTAGGTGTGGCTGGCATGGTTTGCCATTGGCACTGGGGTGCGGCTAGCATGGTTGGCATGCCTTGGCACGGTAGGTGTGGCTGCCATGGTTTGCCATTGGCACATGGGTGTGGTTTGGCTTGGCATGGCGGGGCCAAGGGTTTGCCATGGGCACATGGTGCGGCTAGCTTGGCTAGGGCCAAGGCAAGGCATGTTTGGCTTGGCATGTGGGGCCAAGGGTTTGCCATTGGCGCATGGCGTGGCTAACTTGGCTAGGTGCGGTTTGGATTGGCATGTGGGGCCAAGGGTTTGCCATGGGCTCATGGCGTGGCTAGCTTAGCTAGTTTCGTGACCAAGCTAGGGTTTTGGGCCAAAGGTCGTTTGGCAAGGTGCGGTATGTGTGGATGGCATGGTTTGCCATTGGCACTGGGGTGCGGCTAGCATGGTTGGCATGTCTTGGCGCGGTAGGTGTGGGCCGGCATGGTTTGCCATTGGCACGAGGTGCGGCTAGCATGGTTGGCATGCTTTGGCGCGGTAGGTGTGGCTGGCATGGTTAGCCATTGGCACATGAGGTGTGAGAATTAGGGTTTTGGCCTGTCGAAACCCTAATCAGCATTAAAAAAAAGTTACCCTGGTAATTTTCTCGCGGACAAATTAAAGGGTTCAATAAATGTGCTTGGTTTAGATATTATTACTCAAGTTCTGTGACGTCACTGTCTGACTAGGGTTTTACGATTTTACCCCTAAGCTAAAAACCACCATCAACATTAAGTCCCCCCGCTAGCTCGGAACAGGTGCCTTGTCATGCGAGGTAAGCATATGATGGTGACAGACAAGGACGGAATCAAGATGTAAATCATTGTAAAGATGGTTAGGAAAATCTTACTAACCTTTTTGAGGGGTGAAGAGAGTTCTTGCTTCCTGTGTTGGCGGCCCTGCGTAAGTTGTACTGGGGATGCAGACCGTGGAGTGGTGAGACTAAAGTTGCTGGCTTGGTCTGGCCGTACATCACCGAGGCAAAACGGGCGCGGTCTTGGAAGGCAAATCATAGTGGACGGCTTGGTACGTGGGGCCAAGAGGTGGCGTGGTCTTAGGAAAATTTGTTGGTATTGGCAGGTTCACGGCTCGGACAGCTTGGAGAGGCAAAGCGCGTGTGGATGACTTGGCATGATAGGGCCGTGATAATGGAGCGAGCGGCACGGGCATGGTGCGGCCATGGCAAGGCTAGGTGTACACGGACGGCTAGACATGGTGGGGCCGCGACAAATGGATCAGATGGCTTAGCGTGTGGGGATAAGGCATGGCGTGAGCGGTCTTGGGCGTGGAAATTGGTCTTTGCGGGACCGGTTTCCTTTTTTCCTTTCTTGGCTCAAAATAGGAAATCCTTTCCTTGTTCAAACTCCCACGTACCATGTATATATAAAAGGAGGTTCGGCTTCTCTTTCGTTTCACGCCTATATTTTTTTTATCCCAGTGTGGTAGCAAAGAAAACAAATCGGACAAGCAAATCCAGTATGCCTTCCAATACTTCTTCTTTAACTTGTTTTCTCTTTTCTTTTGTGTTGGTGTAAACCTTAGTTGTAGGCGTACCTTTTCATGACCTTGTAGAAAATGTTGGTGTGAATCCTATCCGTAGGTATGTTTTGCACGAGCTTGTAGTAGTACTTAGGCATGAATACCATAGTAATGTTGACCGCCTCAACTCACTGTGCGAAGTAAGCTCGCGATAGTAATTGCCATCCCTTTCCCACGAAAACCAAGTTTTTAGGGTTTACTCCTTGTTTTGGTGTGGCCGTGTGCATGGTTCCCATGGTGGGGCGCACCTCTTCGGTCGGACAAGAATTTTATGCTGCAGGGTACGGCCTTGAAACAAACTGGCTTGCGTCTTGGGTGAAAAATAATTTCCGTGCACTTTCCGTAATAATTTCTCTTCGTATTGTTCCATTGTAGTTGTTTGGAAGGTGAAAGTAGCGTGGGAGAGTATTCATTATGATATCACTTGAGAAAAGTTCTGTCGTACCGAAAGATGTTGGCAATTCCAAGCCAAACGTAGATGATGAGTTCTTCACGATAGTCTCTGCCAGGAGGAGTCCTCTTAAGCATGTGCCGCTTCTTCTGACCGATCTGGAGAGTGAGGGAGGGGATCGGTCGGCCACCCAGAAATGTAATACGGTTTTGTCTTCAGAGGAAAGAATATTCCGCCTCTCTTATTGATTTCAAAACCCCAGTGAGTCCATTGCGTTCGTTTGATAAATTGGTGCAATTCATGATAAGTCAGGAGTGTCTAAGAGCTAGTTTGACCAAGGCGCAAATCATTGATGCCGTCGCGACTTCCGCATCACTTAAAATTAGGAAAGACATCCCGGGTTTGGTTGCTTTCATCTCCAGGTGGTGTCCAGACACTCACACGACCATATGAAGGTGGGGAGAACTGACCATATCCTTAGAAAGTGTGGCTATCCTGCTGAATCTTCCCATGACAGGAAACCTTAACATCAAGTTGTCTGGTGATGAGGAAAAAATGCGTACTACCCTGGTTGCGAAGTCGAAAGGGTTTGTCCGAAAGAAGAACGAGACAAAGTGTTTCTATGCCTGGTGGATGTCTCAATGGTTTCCTGATGAGCTAGTACCAGATCAGAAGAATAGTAAACTCCATGTCGCGACATTCTTGGCTCTTTGGTTATCCCGGGATATTTTCGATGACGGCTCTGGTAAGAAGGAGATAAGGCTGGAACTCATCAATTTTGCTATAAGATTGGTGAAAGGAGTCGTTCTCCCCATTGGCGGCATGTTTCTCGGTTCTCTGTACTCACACTTGGATCATTTGGTTATGGACATGCGTGCTTCAAACGGTTACATGAAAGTGGATTCGTATGTTCATGTTGCTTTTCTCCAGGCGTGGCTATGGGAGCATTTTGAAAGATATGCTCCTAAACCGTTGATTTCACTTCCCGCATCCTGGGGTGGTTCGAGAATACTTTGTTGGTCAAATAGGCGCCCAAGAGCCTGCTCCAACCTGGTTGACTTCCTTGATAATTCGAGCGCCGCTACTTTTCGTCCATGGGCCCCAGTGTGTACATCCATAGTCCAGGTTAATACTTTTGCTTCTGCTCCAAACACGGCTTTGCTTTCTGACGAAGGGAATCTGGGCGTTGGCGAGATTGTATTCATGCGAAGTTGCACGTCTGGTTATATACCGTCCTTCTTTCGAGGATCTTGTCAGGCAGTCTCTTATAATATTGATCGGGCAGCTCGGCATATGGGTTTCGACCAAGGGGTCCCTCTAGTCCGTCAGCTGGCAGCTCCAGAGGACTTATCACCGACCGTTCTTGATGCTAGTGTTCTCGCGCCGGTCAAAAGTCTCCCTTTCTTGCTTTCAGAACGGGATCCTTCGACCACCTCAAGTATAACGCATTAGCGCAGTGAATTCCTTGTCATCCAGAATTTGTGAAGGTCGTAGTGGAGAACACCCGTGGTAGGCCTTCTGCTGCGATTTTAGCAAAGCATCAGTTGTTGAGGGATACTTCTTTAACTAAAAGAAAATTTGTGGGTCCAGACGCGGACAGTCCCCAAGCGAAGGAGCGAAGGTCCAAAATCGTGCAGGCGGTTTCCGTCGATTCAGCACTCTACCAACTTTTAGTTCATCCAACATGCGGGTACGCATGATTTTCCTCTTGACTTTAGCTAGATCTTTTTATGTCCTCGTTTCTTTTCTAAGAATGCGTCTTTGTATCTTGCCCAGGGTTTCAACAGCATGAACGCCTTTGCCAAACTTGCAAGTAGTCAGAAAACATCGTTTTTCGAGACAGAGGGTGGCGGTGCCGAACCTATCCATGGTGATGGGGAATCCAAAAAGGATGAAGGTTCAGAGTCTGGCGATGGTGGGAGTAGTTCTTCCGACAACAGTGCTGGATCCTCCTCGAGTCGGTCTGAAAGCGAATCAGTAAGTCTTTTCCATGTTCTTCTTCTTCCTTCTTTTTTTCTTCTCTCCTCTTTTTTTTTTTTTTTTTTGAAGCAAAACCAAATCTTGATATTCTAGGAGGAAACCGTTCTCTGGAACGGCCTTGAAGTAAAACCGTCAGGGTGAAGGCGTGGCCATTCCTTCAATCGCGGAAACCGTGTTGGCCGATGATTTGGGCATTGAAGTTCATCATCATGTAGGCCTTGTTATGACTCGAGTGGTAGAGAATACTCTAGGGATCGCCGGCGCGATTGTAGTTAGAATCCTTTGCGATTCATCGATGCGATCGCGGCGCCACTTTTGTTCCTCCTATCCGGTTCCTTATCCGGGTCACGTGTTGGTTGGGGGTTTTAGCGTGCCGATTAAACATGCGGCGTTGTACACCAAAATATGGGAGATTTATGGACATATTGCCACAACCAAACAAATTACTAGTCGATTTCTTATTTGGTTAAGCGGGTGGAGGAAGCTTTGTCTTCGATTGACGATATGTGCAACGTGATCGGTCATACGGTTTCGAGGATGTAATCCCAAGTCGGAGGTTCCATCGTGACATGTGCGTGGGCTTCGAATTCAATGTTCCTTGGTTCGTTAAAGGCTTCTCACGAGGTTGAAAAGTCGCTGGTTGAAGCGGTCGAAGGTCCTTCCGCGGACATAGTGAAGAAGCGAAGCGGAATTCAAGAAGTTTTACTGTGCAAATGTGAAGTTGAAGAGGGCGGCTCTCGGAGTACAAAGGAGGCCTTTGCTAAGAGGAGCAAGCCGCTGCTGAAAAACTTTCCTTGAATACATTTCATGTCTTTTGAACCTCTTATCTTAGGTTTTTTTTTTTGAAAGGCAAATGAGACGCCTAGTTTATGGTTTTTGATTTTCTGGTTTTCTTGGGTTGATAGATAAATGTTACCTTGACGGTTTTGGATTATTCTTTTTTGGAACGAAATGTTTAGGAATGTATTGTTTTGATTATGATTGCAAGTGATGCAAACATTAGAGGAAAACCTTAGAACCGTGTGTTGGTAGATGACATGGGGTAAAGCGTAACATGGCTAGCGATTTTATCATTCCCGTAAAAACTTGAAATAGTAAACCATGTATCTTGCGTAGGTAAGACTTACTCGGTTTTAGGTCTCCTGATGAAAAGTGAACCTTCCGGTGTAAGACCGAGTTTTATGGGAAACACCGCCGTGGAAAGTCCTCAGTCGTTACTGAGCTGTCTGATAACCGAGCCGTTGATATTTGGGCGGATCGTCTGCTTCTATCCTGCAGAAGTCCCGGAGTCATCCCTTGTCGTGTCATGACTGATAATCGAGTCGTCGGGTAACCGAGTCGGAGTGGATCGTCTTCCTCTACCATCTTGACGTCTGGGTCGAAGGACGAGATCGACGGTCGAAAATTTACATTGTAATCAAAAGATCGAACCTCCCACCGTGGTCGCCAATTGTTTGTAGGTGAAAATGGTTTCTCGCTGATTTCAGTAATTCTAGGTGTACGGGTGAGAAATAATTTAAACCCTAATCAATATACTTAAGGGAGTAATTTAGATTCGAGAGATCAATCGCACAAGTCCGGCCTAAACCAAGAAATGGCCGTTCCGGACTTGCTTCGGTCACAAAGTGAAGGAGAATGGGTTGGTTTTGGGGAGGAAGCCTGGAAAGTGATGAGACCGAAATAGTTGATTCTCGGAAGAGTAGTTGTGTTACTACGACTTGTATCGGAAAAGTGGGAAGGCTAACAAATGGTAAGCTAGCAAGTATTTTCTACGAGTGTTGTGTATTCCCGAATGAACTTGTTGTTCTGTGAAATAGGTAAGACCTATTTATACAAGTCGAAGTGAAACGTACTGTCTCATTAAGGAATGGAAAAATGGGTAAGTAAATGGGAGGAGGTGGTAACCGTATGCATGGTATTGATGTTCCATAAAATCGTTAACGTATGGAATTGATGTCCCATGAACGTTTCACCTTTAACTCCTTGTATTTACTAACCGCCTCACCCTTATGACACTTCCTTATGACGAGCGTAGTGTACGCCGCACACTCGTAAACCGCCAAACCAATACCCAAAGAGGATCCCCCGGTTTGTGATATGTGTTGATGTCTCGAATGTTTTTGAAAAACATGTAGCATGTTGTTCTTGCACAGCAAGTCGTACTTGGGAGACTTGCTAGCTTGGTGACCTTCGACTACGAGATTTTGCATCTCAAGAGGAAAGATAGTCGTTGATCATTGCACGCTTTCGTTTTGGTAGCCGCGTAGGGAAGTCCAGCATGGTGGCGCGGCTAGGTTGGCATGGCATGGTTTGGCGTGGCCAAACTTAGGTTTTCGGGCCAAAGGTTACCATGCATTGTCTGGTAACCTTGGATGGCTAGGATTTTCTCCGGGGATTGAAGGGGGACCGTCGATTGTCGCACGCCTTTGTTTTTGGTAGTCGCGTAGGGAAGGCCAGCATGGTGGCGCAACTATGTTGGTTAGGGCCAAGGAAGGGTGTAGTTTGGCTTGGCATGGCGGGGCCAAGGGTTTGCCATGGGCACATGGTGCGGCTAGCTTGGCTAGGGCCAAGGCAAGGCGTGTTTGGCTTGGCATGTGGGGCCAAGGCTTGCCATGGGCGCATGGCGTGGCTAGCTTGGCTAGGGCCAAGGCAAGGCGTGTTTGTCTTGGCATGTGGGGCCAAAGGCGCATGGCGTGGCTAGCTTGGCTAGGGCCAAGGCAAGGCGTGTTTGGCTTGGCATGCGGGGCCAAGGGTTTTCCATGGGCGCATGGCGTGGCTAGCATGGCTAGGGCCAAGGCAAGGAGTGTTTGGCTTGGCATGTGGGGCCAAGGGTTTTCCATGGGCGCATGGCGTGGCTAGCTTGGCTAGGGCCAAGGCAAGGCGTGTTTGGCTTGGCATGTGGGGCCAGGGGTTTGTCATGGGCGCATGGCGTGGCTAGCTTGGCTAGGTGCGGTTTGGTTTGGCATATGGAGACAAGGGTTTGCCATGGGCGCATGACGTGGCTAGCTTGGCTAGGACCAAGGCAAGCGTGTTTGGCTTGGCATGTGGGGCCAAGGGTTTTCCATGGGCGCATGGCGTGGCTAGCTTGCTGGGTTCGTGACCAAGCTAGGGTTAGGCCAAAGGTTGTTTGGTAACCTCGGACGGCTAGGATTTTCTCACTGGATTGAAGGGCGGCCGTTGATTGTCGCACGCCTTCGTTTTTAGTAGCCACGTAGGGAAGGCCATCAAGGTGGCGCAATAGGTTGGCATGGGGCCATGGCAAGGTGTGTTTGGCAAGGCGCGGTAAGTGTGGCTGGCATGGTTTGCCATTGGCACTGGGGTTCGGCTAGCATGGTTGGCATGCCTTGGGGCGGTAGGTGTGGCTGGCATGGTTTTCCATTGGCACAGGGGTGTGGTTTGGCTTGGCATGACGGGGCCAAGGGTTTGCCATGGGCACATGGTGCGGCTAGCTTGGCTAGGGCCAAGGCAAGGCGTGTTTGGCTTGGCATGTGGGGCCAAGGGTTTTCCATGGGCGCATGGCGTGGCTAGCAACAGCTAGGGCCAAGGCAAAGAGTGTTTTGGCTTGGCATGTGGGCCAAGGGTTTGCCATGGGCGCATGGCGTGGCTAGCTTGGCTAGGGTGTGGTTTGGCTTGGCATGTGGGGCCAGGGTTTGCCATGGGCAGGCGTGGCTGCTTAGCTAGGTTTGTGACCAAGCTAGGGTTTTGGGCCAAGGTCGTTTGGCACAGGTGTGGTGACATGGTTTGCCATTGGCACCGGGGTGCGTCTAGCATGGTTGGCATGTCTTGGCGCGGTAGGTGTGGATACATATTTGTTTATTAAAGTCTTCGACTTTGGGTCGTAGCAACTCTTAGTTGTGGGTGAGATCAGCTAAGGGAATCAAGTGCGTAGTAGTATCATACTGGGATCAGAGACGTAAGGAGCGCAACTGTACCTTGGATCAGTGTGAGATTGATTGGGTTTCAACTACAGTCCAAACCGAAGTTAGTTTGTAGTAAGCTAGTGTCTGTAGTGGCTTAATACAGTGTGTGTTCAATCTGGACTAGGTCCCGGGGTTTTTCTGCATTTACGGTTTCCTCGTTAACAAAACTTCTGGTGTCTATGTTATTTCTTTTCCGCATTATATTTTGTTATATAATTGAAATATCACAAGTTGTGCGTTAAGATCAATCAATTAGATAATCCAACCTTTGGTTGTTGATTTAAATTGATTGACACTTGAACATTGGTCTTTGGTACCGTTAAAGTTATTTCTCTTGTATTCAATCAGGCTCGCAGATTTCTATTTGTTTGAGTAAGGATTGAATCGAGAAATTGAGATATATAACTCTTTGATATACTTTTTATTAAGATTGAGTCTGACTCTCTAGTTGATTCTCTTAAAATTATATTGGAGTTAGTCCATACAGATTGCTAAGCGAAATATTGGGTGATGTTGTTGTACCCCCACTTTTTCAATTAGTATCATAGCAGGCAAACACGTTTAAAGACCTCATAAGTCTGTGTTTGTAGCGATCTGACTCTATGGACATAAATTCTATCTCCATAAACGTACCACCAGTCTTCGATGGCTCAAACTACTTGTGGTGGAAAATCGCTATGCTTGCTTTTCTTCAAGCTCGTGATTTTCAAACATGGGTACGTGTTGTTAATGGCTATACTCCTCCGGCTGATACAGAAGGCGATGTGTCTAGACCTAAGGATATTGGTAGATATAGTCCAGAAGAAATCCTTGCTGCAAAGCAAAATTCTGACGGCTTAAATGCTATCATACATGCCATTACCCCAGATCTTCAGCATCATGTGACTACGTGCACAAAGTCTAAAGATGCCTGTGATATCTTAGAAATCGTATTTGAAGGGAATACCTGTGAAAAGAAGCTAGGCTTCAAAACCTAAATTCTGATTGGAAAGTATGGAAGATGAAGAATTATTTGATGAGTTTAATCACAAAGTATCTGAAATTGTAAATGCATCATTTGCATTGGGTAAGACTATTCCTGAAAAGGACATTGTGATGAAGATTCTCAGATCTCTGCCATCCAATTACGATTCTAAGAAGCATGCCATCGTTGAAGGAAATAATCTCGCAACTCTTTCCAGAAATACTCTGGTTGGGAAATTAAAGATCTTTGATCATGAGCATACATCCAAATCTAGAAAGGATGTTGCGTTCAAAGAACAAAAGAACACTAAATTACTTGATAAAAGTAAAAGTGTTTGCATCTCTGAAGATGATCTTTCTAAGACTGATTCATCGATGAAGATCTTGAAAAGTCAGTCTCGTTGATCACAAGACAGTTTAGGGACCTTCTTTTGAAGAGAAGTAAACGGTTCTCCAAAGATAAATCCAGGTCATCAGATAAACCTCATAATCGTGTTCCTCCTAAAAATCGGGATAAGGATGAAATCGATGACGAGGATTTGCCTCAGTGCTGTAAGTGTAAGGGTTTTGGTCATTTTGCAAATGAGTGTCCAAATCGAAAGAAATACACTGGGAACAAAGGTCTAGCTGGAACTCTTGATGAAATGTCTGACAACTATGATTCTAATGAAGACAAAAAATCAAGTATTGCGCTTCTATGTGAAAATATTGATTTTGATAACTCAGTAGCAATACATACATCAATCTTGATATTCTTTCGTAAGAGATCTCAACCAATTTGGAAGAAAAAATTGACCTTTCCGTTCCGTTGGAAACTCTCTGTTTAATTTTCGGGTTCTACTATGTGTCTAGCAAACTTGCACATCTCGGGCGCCGAATTATATTCCGGGGATGACATGCTCGTATTGTTCACTCAAAGGTCATGAACTATCAAAGTGTTTCAAGTACAAACACAAATTGAGACATGTCAACAAACTTCAACGAAGAGCAAATCGATTAGCAAACAAGCTTAAACTTGTTCAAAAGATCGCTAAGGTATGTAAGATTTTATCTTTGTCAAAGAAGTTAGTTTCTAAGGATAAGACAAGACCATTAAAAAGAAGTTTATGGTCTAAACACTATGAGAAACAGGGTTCTATGAATTCCGATCGAAAAGGATATGGTGGAAAGATTATTGTTCACCCTAGCACAAATTAAATTGTGTTGGTTAGTGCATCTTGTCTCATGTGCCTGATCAAAAGAGATAAGATTTTGCACACCTCATGTTATAGAAAAAAAAATTAGATTATTTTTTTTCTTTATGTTTTGCTCTGAGAGCATTGTAAAGTCTGGAATTCGTGCCACTTTTCATATCTAATGGATATTAGAAAAATATTCTCTGGTTCTTAATAAAAGAGGGTTAAAATAGATAATTCTGCCTTTTATAGGGTTGAAAGTTTTTGTGTACACGAACCTATGTGTTTAAAGGTTTCGTAACCCTACATACCTTTTTCCTTCTCTGAAACTCTTTTTAAACCAAGACTGCTTGTTGAGCTTTGTGTGATTTCCTCTCACAAACCCGTACGCATATGGATACTCCAAGCATCCTTTCTTCTGATGGAAAAGATGTTAATATGATTGTTAATCCATCAATCATGAAGGAAAAAGAAAAATCTCCGATACCTCCAACTTTGAAAAGAAAAAGAAGGAATGTGAGGAAGCCAAGAGTTGTTCCTTCCAATTCTCAGAAGTTTTCTGATGTTCTTGAAGAGTTGGAGGAAACAAGAAAGGAGATTTAACAAATAAAGGCTTTTGTTATGAGAACTCTTGAAATTCAGAAGGCCCAGCTGGTTCGACATCATCAGTCTAGAAGGTTTGTTGGAATTGACTCCTTTCTTCAGGAACCATATGTTCCCATGTCTATTGACGACAAGGAGTTCGGGGATGATAAAGAATTTTTCAGAGGTCTCAATGTCTAGAAACTTCTTATGAGAATTTTATTCTTGTGTTTCTAAGAAGGATAACTAGGGTTTGGAATAGCCATTATTGTGAGTACACATAGCTATGTCCAACGATTTTCATTTTTAAACGTTTTTAGATTTATTTGTTTAAATTCTAAAGTTTATTTGGAAGATGATTTTGCAGTATTAATCTTTATGATTTCATATATTGCAATTTGTTATGGGATATGTGTGTTTGCGTCTGTGAACTATGAATGTCCCATACGTGATCAAAAGTTAAGTCTTTCATATGCCGATATGCATGTATTGATAAAAGATTGAATGAACTTTTGACAAACAAAAGTTAAGCCTTTTATGTCATTATGCAAATATTGATAAAAGAAAGGATGAGCCTTTCTTTACAAAGATTAAGTCTATTACATCATTTTGCAAATGGTGATAAAGAATATAATGAATCTTTGTTAATTTCGCAGTATTGATCTTCCCTGATCCATATTTTTATGTAAATAATGTGCGGCTCCATAAGTTCTCTTATGTGAGCATTTCCGATTGAATTAATCATGGGTTCTCTGTTAGTTAATTTAATTGAGATTTTTGGATACAAATTCATATTCTTATGTGATTTGTTAATGTCCAAAGAAATCCTTCTTTTCTTGTGAAAGTAAGGTCGCTCTTGTTGTTCTTTCGGGAATGACATTTTATGGGGGAGAGTTCTTAATTGAACTAGTGCTTGATTTCCAAATCTTTGTGGGGAGTGCGGCTGTGGAATATTATAGGGGTTATCTTGTATCTTTATAAACTCCTTGATGAATGCATTTAGTTTCGACTATATGATTGCATCTAAAAATTTGATATGTACTTCTTTTGGTCATGAAGTGTCTCTATGGAAATTTCATTAGGATCCCACTAGTTTTCGTACCTTTGCCAATTTTATTGACAAAAAGGGGGATAATTAATGTGTAGTTCACACTACAAATACATATGTTTTCCGGATCATTATGTAAGGGTGAGTGGTTTTCATGTGAGATGAAGTATTGACTAAGGGGGAGTGATACATATCACCATAGTATTGTTGTCGAAGTTGTGATACAATTGAACTTTGATGTTGTGTAATAATACTATGACACTGTGTAACAATGATTGAGAACTATTATTTTCTCATTGTTATGGCTACGGATCTTCTACAACGATGATGCATTGAATATCTTTGGAATCATTGGAGTACTTGGAAGTGACGAAGATTTCGAGTAATGTTGAAGAACCAAGGAGATCAAACATGTGGATGAGAAGTCAAAAGAAAGTTTATTTATTTTGTATTCCATATGTATTGATGGTTTTGTCACTAAAATTGACAAAGGGGAGATTGTTAGAGCCTTTGCTCGGTCGAACTCGCAAGCGTTGCTATCTCAAGCTTGTTTGTCAAGTTTAGTTTCCAAAACTATAAGTCTTGATTTCTAGTCTACTTATAGCTAAGTCTCGGACTAGGATAAAAAGTGTAGTTGAGCTCTAGACTCCACGGCGTTCATCATGCAAAGACGAAGAACTACTCAAGGAACTGATGGAACTTCATCGACAAAAAGGTATGTGGATACTTGAACTTATCTATCACTCAAAAGTCTGTCTACTATATCTCCTTTCTTGAGACAAAAGTCGTATTGCTATATAGACTATGATTATACACGTTTGCTATTTCGAGCCGAGTTTATCTCCCTTATCTATTTCTCGAAATATGTGTTGGTAAGCTTTCGCTTGGGCCAAGTTCATCTTTAATAGTGACAAAAGTCATGTTAAGTTTCAATCACTTGAAAATGGCTTTGACGAAAAATAGTTTGTGAATAACAACCATATAACATCCTCTAAGAATTTTTCAATGATTGAAATGAGAGTTTAGAATATATAACCATGTTTGGATATAAACATGTATGTGAATTCATACTTGTGTAAGTCCAAAATCCTTGAACCAAAGTATGCGTACTTTGCTTCTCGAGATAACCGAGCTAAGTCCGCGTCTTCGTCGGAAGTTCACATCCCGTGAATTTTTTGGAGTTTGTGAACTGAAAACAAGCTCAATCCGGGTACTTAAGTATGCATACCGGCATGCGTACTTAAGTAGGTTATTTTCTAAAAACAGTTTAATTCGTGAAATAAGACATTTATAAATTAAGGAATGCAATCTTTGCAAACCATGTCTATAATGTTCATGAATTGATTCGAGTGAATCAAAACTGTTTTTGCTTCGATTGTGTCATATATACTTCTATGAGACCTAAGCAATTGAACAACTCTCTAACTAGTTCTTTTGAGTCATTTGAACTAGTTATTGTGAAGATGAATAAGGTTGATATGAAAGTGCTCATATGGCTAACCATTGGTTAACTCACTTTGTTGAACCAACGACTTGTACACGTTTAGGTACGGTTACTCAAACCTAAATGAAGTTACATTTCATATGTGTATAACAAGCTAAGTTCGATCTAATGGTTGAAAGATAGTAGCTTGAATCTAATCAGGTTTTCATCTAACGATGAATATTGAATGCTTTGTTACCAAGGTAACCTAGATTGCAATTTGGAGACTATATAAAGGAGAACTCTATCAACTGGGAAACCTAATCCCCACACCTCCCGTGTGATACTAATTGTGTAAGATAGAGTCGACTCTCCTTTAAACTTAGGTTTCTATCGAGACCCTGTAGGTTAATGACTTGAAGACTTCATTGGGATTGTGAAGCCATACGCAACTATTTTCTCTGTAGTTGCGTGATCTGATCTTGCTGTTTCTATCGTGATTGAGTGCAATCGTAAGATTGGCTTGAGATTAATTTCTCAGATATGCAAGATAGATAAGTAGTCACAAACATCTTAGTCTCATCGTTTGTGATTCCACAATATCTTGTTCGCTAGTCGATTAATATTATTGTGAGGTGATTGATATTTCTAGGTTGTTCTTCGGGAATATAAGTCCGGTATATCAATTCGTTCCTGTTCACCTTGATTTATCAAAAGACGGAACAAAACTCGTAGGTATTTTTGTGGGAGACAGATTTATCTATTCCTGTAGACTTTTCTGTGTGATACAGATTTGTTTATTAAAGTTTTCGACTTTGGGTCGTAGCAACTCTTAGTTGTGGGTGAGATCAGCTAAGGGAATCAAGTGCATAGTATCCTGTTGGGATCAAAGACGTAAGGATCTTAATTATACCTTAGATCAGTGTGAGATTGATTGGTGTTCAACTACAGTCCAGACCGAAGTTAGTTTGTAGTAGGTGTAGTTGCAGGAAATCCTACACTACACCCCTCACAAGAATCCACACAACTAAGACATTTGAAGATGAACAACTATGATTTTTATTGATTAATTCCTTGAATGTTTACAAGATAAAATGGAAAAGAGCTAAAGAAATTACAATCACTATAAACTTTATCTCTCTTAATGACTTGCCTAACACTCGGAAAAAGATCTCTCTCATCAGTCCTACTCGACTCTTTATATAGGGTAGTACATAATGGATGACAGCTAAGCTGTCCTTTATTTTCGGGAATAACTTGCGAAATATCGCAAGTGTACAAATATATAATCTCGCAACTCTCCTAAATCTCTCTAGGGCTTCACATCTTTCTCGTGTTTTAGATGTCGTCATTCATTGCGTCATTTATATTACTCATCTGCGATACTTTCGCAATGCTGTCGTTTATTGTTCTCGCGAAGTATTGATTTCGCGATATTCTGATCCTACATCTTGCCTCTTCTCATGCCTTCTCTGCGAAGAAGAGAATGTCATGAGAACTAGTATTTTTAAAATGCCGCAACTGTTCATATCCTTCTGTTATGATCCCGTACTTTTACCACGAATTTATTACACATGTTTCTTCTTCCACTCTTTTCTTGACACGTCTCTTTCAACCGTTTTTTCTTGACCATTCACGTCCCCTCTCGCATTAAATGCATTTATATTCTCGAGAATTCTTCTCTATATATAGTTTTCTCACCCTCCTCTTCTTCTTTTTTACTTTCTCTCTGCAATTTTTCTTCAATTCTCCTCCTCCGCAATTTACGTTTCTGCTACTGTAAATCTTCCTTTTCTTCTTTCTCTTGATATTCAATTCTCTAATCATTCCCATATTCTGAGAATGGCTCCACCTGGTCGTAGATACGAAACCCTTTTGGGTGAGACTCAAAAGAATTTACAAGAGAAGGGTTTCACCTTGTCTACTATTCCCAATCAAGAATCTTCATCTATTCTTTCTGCAAAGTTGTTTACTGATCATCATTGTGATGATCAGAAAATCATAATCTCGCTAGGTCAACTCCTCGCATGTCTTCCCATTCCTCTCTACAATCCCGAACTGCCCTTGTTCTATGAAATTCTTGCTCATAAGAAATTCTCGCGAGCTATTTATCAATTAAGTGGTGATTGCATCCGTCTAATGCTTGAATTCGCCAATCGTGGCGCTGGTAAGGGATCTCTATATCCTGATAACGTCAGAGATCCTAAATTCGCAAACTTAGAGATAGTCGCTGAAAAGTACTCAGTAGAAAACTTTTTTGAAATTTATGAAGTGATAAATATGAAGAATGATAAATCTCGCTGGGGTGCTCGATTGAAAAGAAAAGAGAACGTTCCTAATGATAAGATACTCATGTTAGATATTGATTGGAACTCTGGCAAGAACAATGTTCCTCGCTACTCTGAAGATGAGAAGTGGTGTGTCTTTCCGCTATTTTTGAACGGACCTTATATTTCAGGTTCCAATGTACTCCATGCGAATATCGCAAATTATCATCCTTGGGTATTTAACTGGCCCGAGAAAGCAAAATAGGTATATTTTTTGATTTTCATTCGCTTTGCGATGTTTCCTTCCTTTTATATCTACTAAACTTGCGAAATTTTCAGATCAATAAATTGAGAAAAAGTTATGAAAGAAATCCAAAGCCAAGTACTTTGGCGATACTTCGCTCAATCACGGATGAAGTAAGAAATATTTTTCTTTATTATTTCTAACAATATTGTTGCCTCTGTTTCTTATCTTCATTCATGTGCGAAGGTTGGCGTTGAAGAAAATGATATTTCTGAAGCTGCGAAGGCTAAAGGCAAGAATAAGATTACTCTTCGCAAGGATAAATCTTCTGCTCCATCTTCTAAAAAATGGAAAATCCATTCCTCTTCTCACTCTAATTCCCAAACCGGCGAGAACTCTGATGAAGATAATGATGAGGTTGAAACTTCTTTTGCGAAGGAGAATCATTCAGTCGAATCTGCTATGGCGCAACTGTCTAGTGTTTTCTCTGATTCTATGCAAGGAATGGGAGATGATCGTTTTTCTGCCACGTGCGAAGCTCTCGCAAATATCTGCGATGCCCCCCTGCTAGCGGATAATGATTCTTTTCGTGGAGTTTCCGGACAATGACTCCCGTTTCTTAAATGCACTTAGTGCCTTGGTATGTTCATATTTCTTTATTTCTGCGTGATTTCAATTATAAACCTTATCTTAACAATTTCTTTACTTTCCTTTATAGTCTGGGAGAGCTTCCTTTGTTGTTGCCTCAGATCTCGAGAAAAGGCGCAACAATCTCGAAAAGAAAAACCTTCAACTTAAGGTGAAGAACAAAGAATTGGAGGTCAAATTTGTTTCTCTTCGCAAGAGAGATAAAGAACTTGGAAATGAAACTGCTGTTCTTCGTGAAAAAATCAAAAAATTGGAAGCTGAATCTTCTTCTCAGAAGCATAGAATATCTAGCCTTCAAAATGCTAATCAACAACTTTATGGTATAAAATTCTTCTCCTTTTTCTTATTCTTATTTTGTCATTTACTTTTCTTTATCTGACTTATCATTTTCGCAGACATTTATAATCTTTCTGATGAAGCTATTCTTCTTCACACATTTCCCGAGCCTATGGATAACGATGCTCTTTTTGCCCATCTCAATAATTCTCTAAATAACTTTTCAAATGACAGAATCAAACATCTTTCTTTGAACGAACTTCAATCCAGACTCCGTCTCTTAGAAGCAGATCATAGATCTAACTTAAGTTTAGCCAACCAAATGAAACATCTGCATCTTAGTTCCCAAGAAAAAATTAGTATTTTAAGGAAGAAAGTTAGCGATCTTATAGATGATAAAGATTGCATTGCTAATCAAGGCGCTCAAGCATTAGCAGAATTTCAAAAAGCTCTTCTTGAAGTTCAAATTGAGCGTGATGAATCTATTCGTCAAAATACTGTTCTTAGCGAAAGAGAGAATCAAATTCGTTCTCTCCTTCTCATAAATAACGACGATGAATTCGCTTGGGCTGCGAAAGTTCTAGATAATGCCAGAAATAATTTAGGTGTTAACATTAGCCTTCATGCTGATCAAACTATGATAGGTGTAGAATACACCGTATTTACTATATAGAGTTTATGCTTTCTTTGCTATTTTTCTTGTGAATTATGTACTTTACGCGTGCTTTTGAGTTTATAGGTGCAATGGAGTCACCGAGAACGAAGGAGAAGAAATCACCCATTTAAAGCAAAAAGGGCGAAATTGTCATCTCACAGGCAAGTGATATATGGAGCTGACCCAAGGTTAAGGGACAACTTTCTTTTGGAGAGGTATTAAATGACAGCCACCACATGTTATGGGGCATCCATTGGGGTACCCCTTATCTGATGCAGAGGGGTGGCGTTATCCAACCCTGTCATTACAACCCTAGATCGATTCTCTTCTTCCCATTCATTTCATTCAATGATTTTCACCTGAAACTAAGAATGAGAAGAGAGAAAATTGGTCATTCTTTGAAGGAAATCGAGATCGAGAAATTAATGATGAAACCGATGATTGATGAAGCTCAGGGAGACTGAGAGATCGATTAGGGATTGTTTGAGCAAGATTGAGATCGAAAGGCGATTAGTTTGCTATTACAGGGGTTCGAATCAAGGGTTTGTTGGTTTGGCGATGGTGATGCTGAGTGAGAAATGGAGTCTGGTGATGAAATCGCAAGGATAAGAGATGAAACAGGGATCGAGAGGAGAAGATCCATGGCTTTTGGGAAGATGCTGAGATCGATTTTGATGAGTTTGTGAGATGGGTTTAGAGAATAGGGTCTGCTGGTACAGAGATGAAGAACTGAAGTTGATGAAATGTCGATGGGTTTTTGTGGTTGGTTATGGAAGATTCAGTTGTGCTTCTATTACACTGAGAAATGAACTGGGAGTTATTGGTGTTTTGATGTTTGTGCTCAAGGAAGCAAGGGTCTCTGTGGTGAATCGATGAAGCTTGCAAGAACTACATCAGAAGGGGTTCGAATTGCTATGGATCTGCTAACCTGGGAGATGGGTTTCTATTCTGTCAATTGAAGAAACCAGGGCTTATCTTGATCTGGAGCTCTGGGCTGTTGATACTCAGAGGGTTGAAATGCAGAGATAGAGCTTGGGCTAGGGTTCTATGATGATTCTGCTATCGGATGCTGATGAATGGTGGTGATGGCTTACAGAGAAAGGGAGTGAATCAGTTGTAGTGGATTGCTGTGACTAAGCCATTGCAGGTGGGCTGTACAAGTGTTGCTGTGGTGAACATGGTGGTGCTGCTCAGATGGAATTGAAGCTAGGTGGAATGGTTATTGCTAGTTAAGGTGATTTCAGGCAGGCTATGGAACTGGAGCTTAGGCTGATGGCAGGTGATCTTGAGTAATTTGGCATTGTTGCTGTTGCTTGTGGAAGGAGGAGGCTAAGATGCTGCTACTGGGATTGCAGGGCTGGTAAGGCTACAGAATTGAGCCAAGGAAGACACAGAAGAGAGGACAGTGCAAGTGTTGGCTGGTGAACTGTAGGTGGAGGCAATGAGCTGCAGGTTCAGGGCAAGTATTGAGTAAGAAGTCTGGTTCTGGTGAAGTTACAAGCAAATAGGAGCTGGAACTGTGCAATGGACTGTTGTGCAGGCAAATGAGCTTAATTCAAACTGCAGGTTAAGTGCAGGGTGTGGGTGAAATGGGTTCCTAGATGTTTGTTAGGCTGCAGTGGTTGAAGTTGCATCACGTGAATGAGCTGGTAGAAGCTGTTGAGTTGCAGTCAAGAATACTGGGTATGAATGATTGCAGGGTAGCTAGATATTGCAGGTGACTTGGTTTGTGTTTTGAGCTCAAAGTGGTTTGATGTTGGCCTGAGTTAGGGTGGTGCTGTATTATGTTGATTGAGATGGATTGCATATGGCTTGTTGCTGGAATTACAGGGAAACTGCAGGTGGTTCATGGCTGGAATGAAGGCATGAGGTGCTGCTGTGATTGTGAACTTAAATGATGCAGATTTGATCTGGAGCAGTGGCTTGAGATGTTGGTGGTGCTGGTGCTTAAAAGCCTGAGTTCTGTAGCAGATGGTGTTAGCTTGGTTCTGGCAGAATGGTAAGAAGGCAGGATGGGGGTTCTGCTGATGGTAGTGAGGCAAAGGTGGTGGTTGTTATGGTGTGCAGAATGTGTGAGTTTCAGGTGAAGCTGTGGCATTGAATGAGGTTGGTCTGGCCTGGCAAATTGTTGAAATATGAGTTGCAGGTTTGGAAATTGAGTAATAGCTGGTGAACTGAATTGGCTAGGTAGTGCCATTAGAGTTGAAGATTGAGAGCAGATGTTGCAGGGAGATGATGAAAGAATAGAATTGGAGGCTGTGAATGTGCCAGGTGATAAGAATTTTGCTGTGGAGGAGCTGTTGCAGTTGCATTTCAAGAAGCAGCTATGATGCACAATGATTGTGCACTGAACCGGCCCGAAAGCAGACATGCTCAAGTCTCTGACTGGCCTGGAAGGCTAACTACTCATCTGACCATGGATCAGCCTGACTCGTCTGACAAATGTGCTGGCTCGGTTTGACTCGGTCTGACCGAGTTGACCCGCCGATCCAAACCGTTGACCCGATCCGACCCGTTGACCGGTGGCCGGGCGGACTTTGCCGGTCACCGGAGCTGTTTTCCGGCGACTTTCCGGCCGATTTCCGGCCACAATCCCAGACTTCCGGCGACCACTTTTTGGGGCGTATTTTCTACACGGGTTTCTCATTCTTGTGGGCTTGGTGGATTCTCACCTAATGGACTTTGAAGACTAGACCTAATTTTAGAAGTTGGAGAAAGCTATAAAAGGGAAGGTCTTCTACAACTTATGGATCATATCTTTTTCTTGGAATTTTGGAGAGCCACTTTTGTTTACGCTTCTAGGGTTTGGTTTTGTTCTTCTTCTTCCTTGTTTTATTATTGAATATTGATGATGATGAACTCCATAGCTATGAGTAGCTAAACTTATTATTGGTTATGGGATAAAAGTTGATTTCTCAACATGCTTTTGATTCAATGAATTAGTTTTGTCTCAAGAATTATTGTTTGTGATTCACAATTAATAGTGTTATAAGATTTGAAAACTTGTTAGGTTGAGTCCTAATCAATCCGATTTGTGTTCATCTCTAGAGCTATATTAGGGTTTTCAATACGAAAACGTTGTTTATCCCTGATTCTAAGTAGCATAATTGTGATTAGTGCTTATAGTGATATATCCTATTAGTCACAAGTGAATCATAACTTTTGTTAAAACGTTTAGTGCTTTTACACATTCGTTTGCATTGATGAGTCTTATTCCATAAATCTTAATGCTTTTAGGGAGTTAAACTTAATTGTGCTTTTACACTTTAGGTTGCTTTCTACGAAGAATTCACATATGCATCTTTTAATGTGGTTGTGATGAAAACAGGGAATTAACGGGTTATACTTGCGATCAAGATATCCTAGGACTTTTAATAAATACGAGATTAAATACCAATTCTAATCATTGATGAAAATACATGTTTGTGAATGATACTATCCCTTGACCAATATTCTCTCCTTATTGATAATTCCAATTACTTATTTTGCTTTTAATTACTTTTATTTGCTTAAATACAACAAACATACCTTGGGTTACTTAGAAACTAAAAGTTTATAACAACAAACGCCTCTCTGTGGATACGAACTCTTTCTTATCGCATACTATATTTATATTTAGTTGATTGAGAAAGTGAAATTATATTTGATGGATTGACAACCGACCAAATTTTGGCGCCGCTGCCGGGGAGGCATACGGCTTGTTATTGAGTTTTTAGTTTCTTTTTACAATTTCTGCTTTTATCTTTGATTTTTGTTTGTCGTCTTGTTTCTCACTTGTTTGCTAGAATTGTTTTCGTGGTATCAATCCCTGGCTTCTAAAGATTGGAATTATCCAAGGTGCGGGATAGCTACTCGACGCGGCACAATACTCCAACCAAGTCAAGACACAACGGACGAGCACGAGTTGGAAGTAGGAGAAGAGATTTTCCGACAACAAGAAGAAGGAAAAGAGGTTCCATTCGTAGAGGAACCACACGTGGAAGAAGAAGAAGCAATGGGTGATGCAAATCGTTCACTCAAGGACTTAGCTTCTCATAGGCTTGATACACAACAGGGGTGTATTCAAACGAACTCTACTTTTGAGATAAAGCCGGGTTGCTTAGAGAATTACCAAAATTCCATGGCATGGTGAATGAAGATCCTAACAAACATCTTTTGGACTTCCACACCATTGTCACGGCTATGCTTCCAAAGAAATGTTGAGGCGGATGGTGCAATGTTGAAGGTTTTCCGTTTCTCTTTAATGGATAGTGCTAAGGATTGGTTGTACTATTTACCTCCCTAAGTGTCACAACATGGAATGGGTTGAAGAAACTCTTTTTGGAGAGATATTTTCCTGCATCCAAGGCTACTCAAATTCGCAAAGAAATTTGTGGGATGAAGCAAAACGTGGGAGAATCCTTATATGAATGTTGGGAAAGGTACAAGAGATTGGTTGCAAGTTGCCCTCACCACCAATTTAGTGACGCTATGATCATCCAATACTTCTATGAAGGACTCCAATCAAGTGATAGGAATCTTATTGACGCTGAGGGTGGTGGTGCACTAGTTAGCAAGACGGTGGCACAAGCTAGAGAGTTGATTGAAAACATGGCAGCGAACTCACAACAATTCTTAAGTCGTGGTTCGGATGTGATTCTAAGAAGGGTGAGTGAAGTGAGCGAGGTGGAGGAACTTCGTCAACAAATGGGTAACATGACAAAGAATGTTGCAACAAGTTGCATCCGCGGTTATACCAAGTTCTCCTCAATCTTATGAAGACGAGCAAGCTAATGCGATCTTTCCAAATCAACCAAGACGGTATGATCCCTACTCAAACACTTACAATCCGGATGGAGAGATCACCCCAATTTTAGCTATGCCAACAAGCAAGGAGCGGTTCAACAACCTACCTTCAACTCTTCAAGTGGATTTCAACCTCAACAACAACAATTCCAGCCGAGACAACAATTTCAGAAACCTCAAGCACAACAATCAATGCAAAATCAAGGTTCGATATTGATTCAAAGCTTCAAACAATGATGCAAGGTATTTCCACCATGTTCAAAGAAAGTCAACAAGAGACTAAGAGTGCTATTAAGGAGTTGCAAACACAAATGGGCTCCATGGCTATTGAGTTGAACCAATTGAAGGCGCAAAATAGTGGGAAACTCCCTTCTCAACCTATTAACCCAAAAGAGGGTGTCAATGCTATTACGTTGAGAAGCGGTACACAACTTGTGCAACCCGAAGTTACTGATTCGGGCAAGGTGGAGACACAAAAGGAACCTGTTTTGGAGGAGAATAATGAGGATTCTCCCCAAACTTCTAAGGTACCTATTTCTAACTCTAAAACTCCGGTTTCTACTTATGTTCCTCCTCTACCTTTTCCTCGCAGATTTGCAAGTTCTAAGAAGGCGGAACTAGAAAAGGAGATTTTAGACGTTCTTAAAAAGATCCATGTGAACATACCACTCATTGATGCTATCAAGCAAGTTCCAAAGTATGCAAAGGTGTTGAAGGACTTGTGTACCAACAAACAAAGGCTCAAAGGTAATGAAGTGCTTAGTGTGGGGGAGAATGCCTCGGCAATCTTACAACACAAACTCCCACTTAAGTGCAAGGATCCGGTAGTTTTGACATTCCCTGTCACAATTGGTAACACAACTTTTAACAAAGCTATGTTGGACTTAGGTGCTTCCGTTAATGTTATGCCTGCGTCAATGTATAATTCACTTGATCTTGGTCCTCTTAAAAAGGCTGAAATTGTATTGCAATTAGCCGATCGCTCTAATGTTTACCCAATGGGTATTGTTGAGGATGTTCTTGTGCAGGTTAATCAACTTGTATTTCCAGCGGACTTTTGTGTGTTAGAGATGGATGAAGGTTCACCGGACTCATCTCTTCCATTGCTTCTTGGGCGTCCTTTCATGAAAACATCGAAAACCATAATTGATGTGGATAAGGGAACGCTAACTATGGAGTTTGATGGAGAAATAATACGTTTCAACATTTTCGAGACGATGAGATATCCTAGCGATGTCCACTCTTGTTTCTCCATTGATGTGATGGATACATTGGCACAACAAATGTTTGAATTAAACGGTGATGATGCTTTGGAAACCGTGTTAACTACATCCATGGATAATGGTGTAGAGTGTGGTAATGAAGTCAAGGAAGCTCTTGGTGATCTTAATTCACTACAAGAATGCCCAAAAACTCATAATATCTCTTTTATTTCTTTACCATGCAGTGATGAAAAGCTTGTACCTTC
Organism: Papaver armeniacum; assembly: GCA_023531295.1. Taxonomy (NCBI): domain Eukaryota; kingdom Viridiplantae; phylum Streptophyta; class Magnoliopsida; order Ranunculales; family Papaveraceae; genus Papaver; species Papaver armeniacum. The sequence continues at coordinate 115,951 of JAJJWW010007920.1, read as the reverse complement.
AATTATTAAATCTCCGATTTTAGAATTGAAACCTCTTCCCGACCACCTTAAGTACTTGTACTTGGGTGATAATGAAGAGTTACCTGTGATTGTTTCTAATAAGCTTAGTGATTTACAGAGCAAAAACTTTTGAGGGTGCTAAGGAAGTACAAGACGGCCATAGGATGGACAATTGCCGATATCAAGGGTATTAGCCCCGCCGTTTGTATGCACAAAATTCATTTGGAGGATGATGCAAAGCCTAAAAGGGACGCGCAACGTCGTTTGAATCCTCCCATGATGGAAGTTGTGAAAAAGGAGATACTCAAGCTTTTGGAAGTGGGTGTTATCTACCCCATATCCGATAGCAAGTGGGTAAGCCCGGTACAAGTAGTACCAAAGAAATCTGGTGTGACGGTGGTGGAGAATGATAAGAATGAACTTGTCCCAACTCGTGTGCAAACCGGTTGGAGGGTTTGTATTGATTATAGAAAATTGAATGCCACCACTAGAAAAGATCACTTTCCTTTACCTTTTATTGATCAAATGCTTGAACGTTTAGCTGGACACTCTTACTATTGCTTTCTTGATGGCTATTCAGGTTATAATCAGATTGTGATAGCACCGGAGGACCAAGAGAAAACCACTTTCACTTGTCCTTTCGGTACTTTTGCTTATAGAAGGATGCCTTTTGGCCTATGCAATGCTCCAGCTACCTTTCAAAGGTGTATGGTAAGTATCTTTTCTAATATGTTGAAAACATAATCGAAGTGTTCATGGATGACTTTAGTGTCTTTGGTGATTCTTTTGACCTTTGCTTGAACAATTTGTCTCTAATCCTTGAACGATGTGTTGAAACAAATCTTGTGCTAAATTGGGAGAAGTGCCATTTCATGGTAACTCATGGCATAGTTTTAGGCCATATAATATCTTCTAAAGGCTTGGAAGTTGATAAATCTAAGATAGACCTTATTCGTGCTCTAACCCCTCCCACTACGGTGAGGGAGATACGTTCTTTTCTTGGTCATGCAGTTTTTTTATCGTAGGTTCATCAAGGACTTTTCCAAGATAGCATCACCACTATGTAACTTATTGCAAAAAGATGTGGTTTTTAACTTTGATGAGAAATGTATGGCGGCATTCAATCGTTTGAAAGAACTTTTGATTTCAGCCCCTATCATTAAACCACCGGATTGGAGTAAGCCGTTTGAACTCATGTGTGATGCTAGTGATTATGCGGTTGGTGCGGTGCTTGGGCAACGTGTGGGGAAGCTTCCTCATGCTATCTATTATGCTTCTAGAACGTTAAATGAGGCTCAACAAAACTACACAACCACTGAAAAGGAGTTATTAGCCATTGTTTTTGCTTTAGAAAAGTTTCGCTCTTATCTAATTGGTACAAAAGTTGTTGTCTTTTCGATCATGCAACACTTAGATACTTGCTTACAAAGAAAGAGGCGAAACCGAGGCTCATACGATGGATATTACTCTTGCAAGAGTTTGATATTGAAATCAAAGACAAGAAAGGAATTGAGAACACCGTTGCGGATCACTTGAGCCGACTTGCTGTGGACAAGGAGACTATCCCGTTGCGTGAAAGTTTCCTGACGAGCAACTTTTCTCAATTGCCCTTGGAGAACCATGGTATGCCGATATTGTCAATTACTTAGTTTCTAAACAAATCCCAAAGAACTTGTCTCGTCTTGAGAGGGACAAACTTAAGAGGTTAGGGAACCAATACATATGGGATGATCCATACTTATGGAAACATGGTAGTGACCAAGTAATACGAAGGTGCGTGCCCGAATCAATTTAACTCTATCTTGTCTTTTTGTCACTCTTATGCTTGCGGAGGACATTTTGGGAGTAAGAGAACCGCGCACAAGGTACTTGAAAGTGGTTTTTATTGGCCAACTTTGTTTAAGGATGCACATATATTTTGTACAACTTGTGATAGGTGCCAAAGAACCGGCAATCTAGGTGCCCGAAATCAAATGCCACAAACTTATATTCAATTTATTGAAGTTTTTGATGTATGGGGTATTGATTTTATGGGGCCTTTTGTCAACTCCCATGGGAATTTTTATATCTTACTTGCGGTTGATTATGTCTCGAAATGGGTGGAAGCTAAAGCCACCCCTACTAATGATTCTAAAGTGGTTTCAGATTTTGTGCAAGCTAATATTTTTGCAAGGTTTGGAATTCCAAGAGCCATAATTAGCGATGGGGGTTCTCACTTCAAAAACAGGATTTTACAAAGCTTGTTGGCGAAGTACAATGTGTCGCACAAGATTGCAACACCTTATCATCCCCAAACCAATGGACAAGCCGAGGTGTCTAACCGTGAGGTGAAATCAATTCTAGAAAAGATGGTGAACCCAACAAGGAAGGATTGGAGCATGCGACTTAATGATGCTTTGTGGGCGTATAGAACCGCATATAAAACACCTATTGGAATGTCTCCTTTTAGGCTTGTGTATGGTAAACCTTGTCACTTACCCGTGGAAATTGAGCATAAGGCGTTTTGGGCTATTAAGCAATGCAACATGGAGATGGATGGGGCTGGAAAGCAAAGGAAGTTACAACTCCAAGAGCTAGAGGAGCTTCGCAATGATGCATTTGAAAGCTCACGGATTTACAAAGAAAAGACGAAAGCATTCCATGATAACATGATTTCTAGGAAACAATTTTGCATTGGGCAGAAAGTGCTTTTGTTTAATTCTCGCTTGCAATTATTTCCTGGTAAATTAAGGTCACGATGGATCGGACCTTTTATTGTTACTAATGTGTTTTCTCATGGTGCAGTGGAAATTCGTAGCATAGCTACAGGAAAAGAACTTAATGTTAATGGGCACCGGTTGAAACCATATTATGAGAATTTCACTTCCGAAGTGGTGGAAGGAGTTAACTTTGTGGATGTGCTCCCTCTGGAGGAGTCATAGAAAGCAAGGAGATAGTCGGGCTGACGACTTTAAACCAAGCGCTACTTGGGAGGCAACCCAAAGGATGAGTATTTCTTGTCTTGTATTTATTTCTTTTCTTGTTTTTAGTTTTTCTTGTTTTGTTTTCTTTGTTTTTGCTGATTTCTTGTTAGGATTTCCCACCTTGACTTACTTTGGACGATTCAATTTACATTGAGGACAATGTAAAGTTTAAGTGTGGGGGAGTGGTTTATGTTGTAAGTTTTTGCAATTTTTCAACTTTTTTGTGAACTAGTGAATAAGAAAACTCCAACTTGTAGTTATTTAGAGTCACATAGTATACATGTCGCTAAGATTACATCGAGAATCTCACAATAGTGACTGAACTTAGAGATGACAGAGAACATGATCGGGTTTCTTAATTGTATGAGAGTTAAAGTTGGATTTAACCATGCCAGTGGCAAATAAGGTGCAGACTGAATTCGGATTAGAACATAGTGATCCCCTATAGTGGAGACTACCCATGTTACATAATGTGAGGCACCAACCTTCAATTCTTTGTACCTGTCTAAATTTGTGCTTTTAGAGTGTGTGTCACCGTACGTAAATTCCGGGCAGAATGGTGAGCTGTCCAACTTCCCACCATAGAAGCACTATTTTGATCTCTTGAGTGCTATTTTTATCAACCATGTTGGTGACATCGAATTGCTAACTTACATACCACTTGTGATCTTGTTCGCAGTTAGCACCATCCACCTTATCTCTCTCTACACCAACAGGTCCATAGAAACACCATCATCATCAACAAGAGGAGCATCACAAATTCGAAGGAAAGTTGAACACGTTCGAGGTTTACAAGCAACAGTACAGAAATGGGCAGATTTCAGATTTGAGTAAAGCAACAAAACAAGGGGCAGAATTTTTATAAGTTGAAGACTATAATACAAGAGCGGAAATTATCAAGGATGAAAGTTCGAGAAGTTTATGATATCAAGACATATAAGTTGTGAAGATTCAAGCGGTAAAGTACTTATACCATGGCATTGTACTTACATTTTTATTTTTGTATTTTACTTTCTCTTGTCTCAATGAAAAAAAAAAAAAAAAAAAAAAAAAAAATTAAAAAAAAAAAAAAAAAAAAAAAAAAAAGAGACAAGAGAAAAGTTTTAGATTTGTTAATAGTTTTTTATTTGTTTTATTTTTATTTTTATTTTGTATTTGTTTGATCTCAAAAAAAAAAAAAAAAAAAAAAAAAAAAAAAAAAAAAAAAAAAAAAAAAAAAAAAAAAAAAAAAAATTGGGTTTGTATAGTTTGTTTTTATTTTTGTATTCTTTCAATAAAGCCTATGGAAAGAAGGAATATCTATAATGAAGTTTCAAGCGACAAGGAATTTGAGGAAAGAATCATATTGTCAAGATTCTACGAAGTTCGAGAGTTATCATCAAGAGTTGAAGACCGAAGACGAAGATGAAGACACCGATAGAAGACCGAAGACGTTTCTATGGATGCTGTGAGAGTGGTGCTAGCACGCACGCCGAACGGATTCACTGTAAGTAAGCATATTCCCACCTTCGTTAAATGGTTTGATTTCCTTTCGAAGAGATCGTCAGAAAAATGGGTTTTCAAAAATATATAAAAGATGTGGGTTTTCAAAATACTTCGGAGGGTTATGCCTTCCTACCATTCAACGTGTCTCAGGATTCTCTCTTCATTCCAACCTGGACACATGTGTGACCCATAAAAAGATGTTTATTATTGAGAGCAATATCATAAAACCCTTTCTTGTGAGGCAGAGTCGAGACTTTTGATCACTCCGAACCCGAATTTTAGTCGAGAAGGGATGGTTATCTCTCTCTCAACTTTTAAGAATGAGATTGTGTTCATTTATGTGTCTAACTTCTTATGACTAGTGTGCAGAATCTCTATGTCTTCTTAGCGCGTTGGATACTATCATTACGGAGAACTAGTAAGTTGGAAAAATAGGTTTTGTGGGTATATCTCTAGTAAACCCTCACGAGACTATAACTCGTCCACTAGGGACACCTAGGGGTTTAAAGGCTTGTTATTTATGCTAAAAGTGACCGTAGCCTCGACGACACGGAGTTGTTGTATTTTATTGTTTTGTTTGATTTGCTCGAGGACTAGCAAAGTCTAAGTGTGGGGGAATCGATAGGTGTAAAATACACCGTATTTACTATCTAGAGTTTATGCTTTCTTTGCTATTTTTCTTGTGAATTATGTACTTTACGTGTGTTTTGAGTTTATTAGGTGCAATGGAGTCACCGAGGAAAAGAAGAAGAAATCACCCATTTGAAGCAAAAGGGCAAAATTGTCATCTCACAGTGCAAGTGATATATGGAGCTCAATCCAAGGTTAAGGGACAACTTTCTTTTGGAGAGGTATTAAATGACAGCCACCACATGTTATGGGGCATCCATTGGGGTACCCCTTATCCGATGCGAGAGGGTGGCGTTATCCAACCCCGTCATTACAACCCTAGATCGATTCTCTTCTTCCCATTCATTTCATTCAATGCTTTTCACCCGAAACTAAGAATGAGAAGAGAGAAAATTGGTTGTCATTGAAGGAAATCGAGATCGAGAAATTAATGATGAAACCGATGATTGATGAAGCTCAGGGAGACTGAGAGATCGATTAGGGATTGTTTGAGCAAGATTGAGATCGAAAGGCGATTAGTTTGCTATTACGGGGTTCGAATCAAGGGTTTGTTGGTTTGGCGATGGTGATGCTGAGTGAGAAATGGAGTCTGGTGATGAAATCGCAAGGATAAGAGATGAAACAGGGATCGAGAGGAGAAGATCCATGGCTTTTGGGAAGATGCTGAGATCGATTTTTGTGAGTTTGTGAGATGGGTTTAGAGAGTAGGGTCTGCTGGTACAGAGATGAAGAACTGAAGTTGATGAAATGTCGATGGGTTTTTGTGGTCGGTTATGGAAGATTCAGTTGTGCTTCTATTACACTGAGAAATGAACTGGGAGTTATTGGTGTTTTGATGTTTGTGCTCAAGGAAGCCAGGGTCTCTGTGGTGAATCGATGAAGCTTGCAAGAACTACATCAGAAGGGGTTCGAATTGCTATGGATCTGCTAACCTGGGAGATGGGTTTCTATTCTGTCAATTGAAGAAACCAGGGCTTATCTTGATCTGGAGCTCTGGGCTGTTGATACTCAGAGGGTTGAAATGCAGAGATAGAGCTTGGGCTAGGGTTCTATGATGATTCTGCTATCGGATCTTTGATGAATGGTGGTGATGGCTTACGGAGAAAGGGAGTGAATCGGTTGTAGTGGATTGTCATGACTAAGCCATTGCAGGTGGGCTGTACAAGTGTTGTTAACATGGTGGTGCTGCTCAGATGGAATTGAAGCTAGGTGGAATGGTTATTGCTAGTTAAGGTGATTTCAGGCAGGCTATGGAACTGGAGCTTAGGCTGATGGCAGGTGATCTTGAGTAATTTGGCATTGTTGCTGTTGCTTGTGGAAGGAGGAGGCTAAGATGCTGCTACTGGGATTGCAGGGCTGGTAAGGCTACAGAATTGAGCCAAGGAAGACACAGAAGAGAGGACAGTGCAAGTGTTGGCTGGTGAACTGTAGGTGGAGGCAATGAGCTGCAGGTTCAGGGCAAGTATTGAGTAAGAAGTCTGGTTCTGGTGAAGTTACAAGCAAATAGGAGCTGGAACTGTGCAATGGACTGTTGTGCAGGCAAATGAGCTTAATTCAAACTGCAGGTTAAGTGCAGGGTGTGGGTGAAATGGGTTCCTAGATGTTTGTTAGGCTGCAGGTGGTTGAAGTTGCATCACAGCAGAATGAGCTGGTAGAAGCTGTTGAGTTGCAGTCAAGAATACTGGGTATGAATGATTGCAGGGTAGCTAGATATTGCAGGTGACTTGGTTTGTGTTTTGAGCTCAAAGTGGTTTGATGTTGGCCTGAGTTAGGGTGGTGCTGTATTATGTTGATTGAGATGGATTGCATATGGCTTGTTGCTGGAATTACAGGGGAAACTGCAGGTGGTTCATGGCTGGAATGAAGGAATGAGGTGCTGCTGTGATTGTGAACTTAAATGATGCAGATTTGAGCTGGAGAAGTGGCTTGAGATGTTGGTGGTGCTGGTGCTTAAAAGCCTGAGTTCTGTAGCAGATGATGTTAGCTTGGTTCTGGCAGAATGGTAAGAAGGCAGGATGGGGGTTCTGCTGATGGTAGTGAGGCAAAGGTGGTGGTTGTTATGGTGTGCAGAATGTGTGAGTTTCAGGTGAAGCTGTGGCATTGAATGAGGTTGGTCTGGCCTGGCAAATTGTTGAAATATGAGTTGCAGGTTTGGAAATTGAGTAATAGCTGGTGAACTGAATTGGCTAGGTAGTGCCATTAGAGTTGAAGATTGAGAGCAGATGTTGCAGGGAGATGATGAAAGAATAGAATTGGAGGCTGTGAATGTGCCAGGTGATAAGAATTTTGCTGTGGAGGAGCTGTTGCAGTTGTAGTTCAAGAAGCGACTATGATGCACAATGATTGTGCACTGAATCGGCCTGAGCATGACAGCTCAAGTCTCCCGATCGGCTCGGAAGGCTAACTACTCACCGACCATGGATCACCTGACTGTCGTCGACAAATGTCTTTGGCTCGGTTTGACTCGGTCTGACCGAGTTGACCCGCCGATCCAAACCGTTGACCCGATCCGACCCGTTGACCGGTGACCGGGCGGACTTTGCCGGTCACCGGAGCTGTTTTCCGGCGACTTTCCGGCCGATTTCCGGCCACAATCCCAGACTTCCGGCGAGCGTTTTTTGGGCGTATTTTCTACACGGGTTTCTCATTCTTGTGGGCTTGGTGGATTCTCACCTAATGGACTTTGAAGACTAGACCTAATTTTAGAAGTTGGAGAAAGCTATAAAAGGGAAGGTCCTCTACAACTTATGGAATATCTTTTTCTTGGAATTTTGGAGAGCCACTTTTGTTTACGCTTCTAGGGTTTGGTTTTGTTCTTCTTCTTCCTTGTTTTATTATTGAATATTGATGATGATGAACTCCATAGCTATGAGTAGCTAAACTTATTATTGGTTATGGGATAAAAGTTGATTTCTCAACATGCTTTTGATTCAATGAATTAGTTTTGTCTCAGTAATTATTGTTTGTGATTCACAATTAATAGTGTTATAAGATTTGAAAACTTGTTAGGTTGAGTCCGGAATCAATCCGATTTGTGTTCATCTCTAGAGCTATATTAGGGTTTTCAATACGAAAACGTTGTTTATCCCTGATTCTAAGTAGCATAATTGTGATTAGTGCTTATAGTGATATATCCTATTAGTCACAAGTGAATCATAACTTTTGTTAAAACGTTTAGTGCTTTACACATTCGTTTGCATTGATGAGTCTTATTCCATAAATCTTAATGCTTTTAGGGAGTTAAACTTAATTGTGCTTTTACACTTTAGGTTGCTTTCTACGAAGAATTCACATATGCATCTTTTAATGTGGTGCTGATGAAAACAGGGAATTAACGGGTTATACTTGCGATCAAGATATCCTAGGACTTTTAATAAATACGAGATTAAATACCAATTCTAATCATTGATGAAAATACATGTTTGTGAATGATACTATCCCTTGACCAATATTCTCTCCTTATTGATAATTCCAATTACTTATTTTGCTTTTAATTACTTTTATTTGCTTAAATACAACAAACATACCTTGGGTTACTTAGAAACTGAAAATTGATAACAACAAACGCCTCTCTGTGGATACAAACTCTTTCTTATCGCATACTATATTTATATTTAGTTGATTGAGAAAGTGAAATTATATTTGACGGATTGACAACCGACCAAACTACTTTGGTTAAAGACATGATTTCTGACAGAGAAGGTTGTTAATGGTTCTTCTTTATTTTATCGCTTCTTTTTTGTGAAACTGCCATTAAGTTATTAATCCATTATCATACGTTCGCAGAAGCTGAGAAGAGGTATCAAACAAGAATTGAAGAACTTGAATCTGAAAAAGAGCAACTTGCAAAGGACCTCTCTCTTCGCAACCATAAGTATTCCAAGCTAAAGAAGCAACTACAAACTACTGTAGCGAATTTTAATAATGATGCTGTCCGTTTTCGCAATCAAACTATTAAGACAGTTTGCGATGACCACAGTATTCCTCTTTCTTCATACCCTTGTCTTCTTGATGAGGTTCCTGAAAATATACCTTCCTTTGATGTTTCTGATAGTGATGCTAGCGAAGAAGAGGAGTCTGATAAAGAGTCTGATGAAAAAGAAGAATGAACTGAGAGATAGCTCCATTTTCCTTTTTCTCTTCTTGTGATATTTGTACATTTATCATTCTAGCCTTCCCTTTTTGTAATCTCTTACTGTAAATCTATCATATGAAAATAAATAACAAGTTTTTACTCTAATCATTCCCATATTTGCCTCTGTTATTTATTTTCACATGAGAGATTAAATCGATAATCTTTAAGTAATAATACTTCTTAGTTTCGCAACTGCTGTTGCTAACTCTTCACAAATAAATGAAGAAATATAGCCATTTTCGCAAGTTTATTTGCTTACTCAATTTCTTGTGTGGTCTTATATTCATTTATGTTGAAATTCATCATTGCGACAAGATCGCAGGACGTCTTTACATTTTCATGTAATGACCCATTGATCTTGCCTTATCATTGCTCTTGTGTGGTCTTATTTTGCCTTCCTAGTTAAAGGTCTTATTTTGCCACCCCTCATTGCGACAAAATCGCAGGAAATCTTTACACTTTCATGTAACGACCCATTGATTTTGTCTTATCATTTCTTTAGTATTTTTACCTCTGCAGGATGTTTTTGTTGCGACAATATGACAGGCCTAAAAAATTCTCTCGAACTTAAAGCCCCATGACATTGTCGTCGTGCGACGAAATCGCAGGACGTCTTTACACTTTCATGTACAGACCCATTGATCTCGTCTTAACCGCGCGTTAGTATTATTGCCTCTTCAGGATCATCGCACAAATATGACAAGCCTAAATTTTCTTGCGAAAATAAAGCCTCATGACATTTGCGTCTTAAGACACTTATCAGCTCCCTAATGGAGGGTGCCGCCCTTATCATCTCCCTGGTTGCCCCTTCAAGGAGGCGTACATCGGCCATACAAGACTAGCTCCTCCCATCCGGTCTTAACAACAACCAGTTGTTTTCGCAGCCTCTTATCCCTTATACCTATATGGCTTATGGTTACGAGAATGCACCCTAAGTGGAGTTTTCTTCGGGCCGAGTGCAGCATGTGCCAAGACTTTCCAAGAATGGCCGAGACACTTCAAATTCCCCAGGAACTCTTGGCTCAACCGTGTACCTCGGCGCCTTGGTCATACACTCGACTCCTTGGAAGAGACCCTCGGTCGTCCAACCAGGGTATAACCTTATATATATAGTTGGAAATCCAAGGTATCTCCCCGGATGGGCTTTATTGACCCCAAATTTTCATGACTCGAGTTCCGGGGCGGTGTAACCTTTTCCCTGAGCCATGTCAAGAGATACCCCATTATATGACGCACTTTAGGTCTTACATTTTCCTCTTGCAAAATATCATTCGCGAACTAGGGTGTACGCCATAAAGGTTCGTCCCATTCACTCATTCTTTCATTTCTGTCAATTTGTTCAATCATTCATTGATTTTTGATTATTTCTTCTCATTATCTTTGCGAAATTATCGCATAGTCTTGCTTCGTTTTCTGCGATCTCGCTCTAATTATTTAACCGCATTTTTATATGTTATATATCGCGAGACTTTCGCGTACTCCTTCTTCAATCGTCATATTCTTTGTACTTTTGACAAGTCTTTTTCCTTCAAAACAATTTTTTTTTTTATTTTTTTTACAAAAATCTAAAGTCAATTATTCATTTCTTACACTTCTTACTTCTGTTGCTCTCTGCCTCTTCATTTAAATTTCCCGATATTTCCTTCCCTTTTGTGAAATCATCGCAATTTCCAACTGTCTTCGACATTGGTTTCGCAATGTATCTTCAACTCTCACTTCTATTGCGTCCACCATCAGTCTGTCCCTTCTTTGTGCTTCTTTAATGTTCTGTTTCCAGTTCTTCTTTTGAGCATCCCTCTCCTCGCAAGATTCCGCATCAACTTCATAGCACTTTTGTCCCTCAGACCAATCTCCTTTTATAACTCCAACACTACTAGGATGAGGAAATTTGATGCACTGGTGGTAAGTCGATGCTACACCCAAGATCTCATGTAACCAAGGTCGCCCAATTAATGCATTATAGGTGGATTCCACATTGACTATGCAAAACAAGATTTCAGTTGATAATCCTTTCAGTGGTATTCGCATACGAGTTTCTCCTTTAGGTTTATTGACAGTACCATTAAAACCATAAATCTTATAGGTTGAAGGTATCAAATCTTCGTCTTTCCCTCCCATAGTCTTGTAAGTGTGGTAAAAAAGGATGTTTACAGAGCTTCCAATATCAATTAAGATTCTATTTATTGCCCATGAATTTTTTTCTCCATCATCTTCATCATCAACAGGTTTTGGGTTAATCTCCAATCTTACCACTAATGGACTGTCATGCATCTCGCCACCCTCAGGTATCTCTTCTGCGGTAAAAGAAAGAATCTGCGTTTGCCATTCTTTTAGTGGCGATGTCGTCGCGATGTTCATTATTTCTCTATTGTCAGGATCTCTTGCGAAAACCCTACTGAGAACACTATCATGAAAATCTTTAATTGTCATGTACGAATGTAAAATAGAGTTGCAGAACAGGTTTTTGGCCTTCGCTCCAACTTCTACTACAAACGTTTCTTTCCCTTTTGTTGTATTTACTTTGTGAATTTCTGGAGGTGTTGGTAATGGTTGAGTCTTCTCTTCACATTTTAAGAAATGATTTAGCTTCCCTTGGTCTATCATTCTGAGGATGATCTTTTTATATTCCTACAATCATTCGTTAGGTATCCATGAAAATGGTAACAAGAACAGAATTCATGACTTCTGTCACCTGGAGGTGGTTCATTCCCCATGTTCCATGGTGCAGGTATGTTTTCCATCAGGATTATAGCTTCCCATATTTTATCCACGCTAGCGTTTAGTGGAGGCATCTTGATTTCTTCCCATACTACTCTATGACCTCGCTGCCCTTTATGATAATTCTGCCTCTGGCCTCCGTAAGTCTCTTGCGGATGATCAAGTCTTTGAATTTTATTTCCGCCACGGTTGTAGAAATTTCTTTCTCTTTCAAATTCTTCCTGATCGTGACTTCCCATGGCTACCAACTTTTGCTGACCATCATCCATCATTCCTTGTTGACCTTGCGAGGTACTCGCCACAGTGTTGATCAATTTGGGTAACAAACTTGCATTCGCATCTCCTGAACTTGTATTCGCGACGGGGTATGATTTCATCTCATTTTGCTTTTCTTCTAGAGCAATATACTCCTCTTGAAGCTCTCGCAACTCAGTCATTGTGATTGTATTCTTGACTCTAAAAATTTGAATATATAACAGATTTGTCGCGAACATAGCATTAATGAATGATAAGATGAGATATCTCTCCTCCACACGACCAGCCATTTCGCTACACATTGTCTTCCATCTCACAGTTAGGTGCTTCAAGCTTTCACCAACCTTTTGTTTTAACCCAAATACATCTTCAATACCAGGTCGCGAGGAATTATTACTTATATATGCCCCTAAAAATATAGCCGCAAGTGATTGAAAGATGTTATTGTATTCTTCGGTAGTCCTTCAAACCATTTCAAAGCTTCTCCTATCAAACTTGATGCAAAATATTTGCACAATATAGCATCATGATTCTCCCATTGTAACATACATCTCATATAAGCTTTGATATGTTGTATCGCACAAGTTGTTCCATCGAAAATGCTTGGTTAATGTAGGTAAGTTGCACTTCGGTGGTATTCCTCCTAATTGTATCTCTTGTGTGAACGGAGTTTTCGCGGCCTTCTTCTATGGCTTCATCCAACTGTCTCTTTCCTCCTCCCCTTTTACTGTTCATCATTCCTCTCATTTCGCCAATTCTCTCAAAATTTGTTCATTTACATCATAATTTGAATCCATTGGTCTTTTTAGTTCCGCTTCTCTTCTCCTGCGTTCATGTCTACTTTGAATTTCTTGTTCATCATTCTCTTCTCGTCTTTCTCTGCGATCTTCTCCTTCATTTCCTTCACGAATTCACACACCGTTATATCTATCAATTTCTCTTCTTTGTAGCCTATCGGTTCTCCTTTGTACTCTTTCATATTCTTCATTAATATTACCATTATTGCGATTTTGTTCTCGCCTTCTTTCTCGATTATCATGATTATTCTGGCGAATTGCTTCTTCCAATTCTTGATTTTCCATTTCTGTTCTTAATCTTTCCCTCTCGCAGACAAGACGTGCTTGTTCAGCATAGTGTCTTTCAATTTCATCTTCAATCTCTTTTTGCTTCCTCCGTGCTTCTCTCCCATGCAATATTCTTCTTCCTTCTTCTTGATTTTCTTCATCAACCGGATTATTCCGCCCCTGACGCTGCCTATTTCCTTGATTTCCATCATTCTGCCCATTTTGAAGAGTCTCGGGACGTGGGATATAACGATCTTCCATCATTTCTCTTCTCTCGCAATGTTACAGTGCTCTGGATTTTGCGCTTCTTCTTGGTTTTCTTCATCGGCATTTTACGTAGGTAAAATTCTCCTTCTTTCCTATCTAACCGATCTTGAGCTTGACCTTGTAGTGCTTCTCGACCTTCCGTTTTGTAATCTCAAGTTTTCCATCCTCAATTCATGATTTTGTCTTGTCAAATTTGCACGTTCCTCTCGCCTCTAATCGTCTTTCTTCATGTATTGTTTGTCTCAACGCCTCTAATCTTTGCGATCTCTTCATTTCCATGAATTATTTCTCCAATCCCTTCTCGCCTCTCTCCTCTTGTCCATTGTTTTCCAATTGTTGTTCTTCTCCCCTTTCGTCCACAGAGTCTGATCTCCAAGTATGCACGCTTACTCTATCATAATCCACAGTTCTATTTGCTACTGGTTGAATTGGTGATTTAATTTGATTTTCTTCATTATTCCTTATGTTCATTCTTGAGGATTCTCCCATTTCATTTCTCCCTTCTCCAGTAAGTCTCCTACTCCTTCTAACAGTTGTTGGTTGCTCGGATGCATTTCTTCTTCTAGCCATTTCTTAATTTTGGTAAACTGTTGAAAATTATATGAAATTCCTTCCCTACTACTCCAAATTCTTTCAAATCACGATGTCAATCCTTACTCAATCAGCCCTTTCTAGCGCCAATATGTAGTTGCAGGAAATCCTACACTACACCCCTCACAAGAATCCACACAACTAAGACATTTGAAGATGAACAACTATGATTTTTATTGATTAATTCCTTGAATGTTTACAAGATAAAATGGAAAAGAGCTAAAGAAATTACAATCACTACAAACTTTCTCTCTCTTAATGACTTGACTAACACTCGGAAAAATATCTCTCTCATCAGTCCTGCTCGACTCTTTATATAGGGTAGTACATAATGGATGACAGTTAAGCTGTCCTTTATTTTCGGGAATAACTTGCGAAATATCGCAAGTGTACAAATATATAATCTCGCAACTCTCCTAAATATCGCTAGGGCTTCACATCTTTCTCGTGTTTTAGCTGTTGTCATTCATTGCGTCATTTATATTACTCATCTGCGATACTTTCACAATGCTGTCGTTTATTAATCTCGCGAAGTATTGATGTCGCGATATTCTGATCCTACAGTAGGCTAGTGTCTGTAGCGGCTTAATACAGTGTGTGTTTAGTCTGGACTAGGTCCCGAGGTTTTTCTGCATTTGCGGTTTCCTCGTTAACAAAACTTCTGGTGTCTGTGTTATTTCTTTTCCGCATTATATTTTGTTATATAATTGAAATATCACAGGTTGTGCGTTAAGATCAGTCAATTAGATAATCTAACCTTTGATTGTTGATTTAAATTGATTGACACTTGAACATTGGTCTTTGGTACCGTTCACGTTATTTCTCTTGTATTCAATCAGGCTCGCAGATTTCTATTTGTTTGAGTAAGGATTGAATCGAGAAATTAAGATATAACTCTTTCATATACTTTTATTAAGATTGAGTCTGACTGTCTAGTTGATTCTCTTAAGAGTATATTGGAGTTAGTCCATACAGATTGTTAAGCGAAATATTGGGTGCGGTTGTTGTACCCACTTTTTCAGATACAATATGGTCTTGCCTCCATGTCATATTATGTTTTATTATGCTGTCGTAATGATCTCGCTGGAAACTGCAAGTTTATGAGTGACAGCTAAATTAACAAGCAGTAGAATCGACAAAATGATAAGGTTAGTTATATTAATTAGTAGAAATGAAAATATTCTTAAAATTTCATCCCTTTCCATTCAATAAAATGATTACCTAGTTAAATGTCGTGGAGAGAGTTCTTATAAATGGAAGATGGAGGTAAATGCTTTGTTGTTCCACCCATCCATTTGTCAGCAACATTAAATAAATGCTTGCAATTGTTGATGCTTGACCACGGTTCTTAGTCGTCTTTTTTAATAACAAAGCATGATTCACGGGTATCAGGTGCGTCTAATTATTCTCACCCAACCATTTCCACCTTAATTTGGTGTCAACCAGAATGAGAAGTTGATATAATATGTGGGCCGCAGATATTCCATGCATGTTTGATCAAGCACAAATCAAAAATATGTTTGTGGAAACACTTAGCATTCTGAATTGATTGATTTATGTATAGACCAGCTTTTGGAACCTTAGGTTTTCTTGCTTTTGTTTTCAGGATTTATGTGCTCTTTCGATTTTGAATGAAAATTCCGTATCTAACATTTCATTATGTACGTCTTGAAGGTCATGTATGACTACGAAGACAAAATTAATCAAGCCGTCTTTCCCGGGCTTCAAGGAGGTACACACAATCATATGATGCAGGCAACAACCCCAGAATACAAAGCTTACCAAGAACAAGTTCTCAAAAATTGCTCACAGTTCGCCAAGGTAGGGCTTTACACGATTATATTCCTTTAGAATTAAATGCTAATACCATCGCTCTCTCTTAACATTTATTTTCTCATGTTACGACATGTTAACACTTGAAGACCTTGAACGCGTTGGGGTATGACCTTGTTTCCGGTGGGACTGAGAACCGTCTAGTCTTGGTCAATCTTAAAAACAAGGTTAGTAGGAAAAAAGTTTCACTTTAGTTCATCGAAGTTCAGAAGGAACATTACTATCTAGTACTCTGTTATATTGCATACAAAAGAAGGAAAGTTTGTACCCTATGGCATGTCGTGTCATTATGTTGCTCAGTAAGCAAGAGTACTTCGAGTAGATATACATACTGACGAGTTAATGAGGATCAGGATATATGAGGAGTCACTATGATTTCCTCTTTTTCCAACAGCTAGGTGGAAGTAGATATACTCATGAGTTTCTGTTTTTACCTCTTAAATTCTGCAAGGTATTGATGGCTCAAGGGTTGAGAGAAAGTAATGGAATTAGTTTCTATCTATTCCCTTAGAATCTAATACTTAAAAAAAATATAGTTTGGTACTTATAGAATTTGAGTTCTTATTTGATATGAATTGATTGAATTGTGATGTTATGAATGTAATATGAATTTAATGAAGAAACTATTGTTGAGTCCACGGATAATGAAAAGTGTATGCAGGTTATTGGAATTCCGCCATGTTTTCAGGCGGGAAATGAACTGCCGGTCAATATTGACCTGGTCAAAATCGGTCATTGATTTTGACCAGGTCAATGTTGACTGGTAGTAATTTTTTTGTTTTTACAAAAAAAAAGCGTAACGGCTTGAACTTGTTACGACCCTGTAGTTACAAAAATTTCGTAACGGCTCTTAGCTGTTACCACGTGTCAATTTGTAACGGCTGCAATATGTTAATAACCATTACAACTGTAGTAGCAGGATTTCCCACACTACACCCCTTACTCGATTTTGCTTAATTAATCCATTAGAAGATGTAAGATCAAGAACATTTATTGATTGAATTCATGAAGTGTTTACACAGAAGATAGAATTACCTTTAGAAGTTAAAACACTCTTAAACTTTCTCTCTCCTAATGACTTGCTTAACAATTCTAAAAAGATCTCCCTTTACAACGAGACTCACTCGACCCTTTATATAGGGTAATACATAGTGGATGACACTAAGCTATCCTTTATTTTCTAGGAATGTCTCGCGAAGTGTCGCCGGTGTACAACTATTCAATCTCGCGACACTTCTTAACCCTCGCTTGATTCCATGTCTTTCACTATTTTGTGTGTCGTTATTTCCCCATCGCGTCGTTTATTTTAGTTTCTCACGACTCCTTCGCGGTACCGTCATTTATTGATCCCGCGAGCCCTATGCATTGCGATATTATGATCCTACATCTTGCCTCTTTTCCTTGAATATTGCTTGAAGAGCGATCTTGAAGGAAAAATCCGTTGTCGTAGTAATCTTTGATCTTTGTTGATGAAGGAACGAGCAGAAGAATATTGTACTTGAAAAGTACGTACTTGCCTCTATTCTTTTGCAAAGTTCCGGAGCTTCTTTGAGATATATATGAAGTATCGTCTCTTATCTCTCCTCATATTTCTCCTGCGAGGGGAAGAGTATCATGAGATTTTTACAATATTGTTGCCGCGATCGCTTATCTTTAGAATCTTCGATTTTGTATTTTACACGGATTTTGATTATTAATGTCCTCTCTTGACACGTCTCTTTCAACCACTTTTTCTTGACCGTTCATGTCTCTTCGCATTAAATGACCTCGTTTTTCTCGAGGCTCTTTTCCCCTATATATAGTTTTCTTTTCCCCTCCTTTTCATCTTTTAGTTTGTCTCGCAACTTTTCTTTGATTCTCTCCTTCCGCAATTTGCGCTCCCGCTACCTTGCAAAGCTTTTCTTCATCCTTTCTAGCGCCGTTTTTAATCTCCAATCTTCCATCCATTCCCATACCGATAAATGGCTTCCATCATCGTGCATACAAAACTTCTTTTGAAGAAGTTCAACGAAGTTGCTCGAGAAGGGTTTTACTCATCAACCATTCCCGATCAAGAACCCTCATCTATTCTTTCTCAGAAATCTTTTCTCCGATCATCAATGTGATGATCAAAAGATTATAGTCTCGCTCGATCACTTCTCGCGGGACTTCCTATTCCCTTGTACAATCCCGAGTTGCCTTTATTTTATGAAATTTTGGCCCATGAAAAATTCTCTCTGGGCCATTTATCAATTAAGTGGCGATTGTATTCGTACGATGCTTGAGTTCGCGAACCGCGGTGCAGGCAAAGGATCTTTATACCCTAATTCTCGTCAGAATCCCAAATTCGCAGATTTGGAAATAGTTGTTGAGAAATACACTTGTGGAAATTTTTTGAAAATTACTCGGTGATAACTATGGTGAATGCGAGATCTCGCTTGGGGCGTTAACTCAAGAAAAAGGATAATGTCTCTCAAGATAAATTACTCATGCAAGACATTGATTGGCACCCAGCAATAATACCTCTTCTCGTCATTCCAAAGATGAGAAATGGTGGGTCGTACCCTTGATCTTAAATGGTCCTTACATCGCGGGCTCGCATATTCTTCCTGCGAATCTCGCAGGATATCATCCTTGGGAATTCAAATGGCCTGAGAAGAAGAAAGAAGTATGTCTCCAACTTCAAATTTTGCTTTCGCAACTTTCTTTCTATAATTGCTAAGTTTGTGAAATCTTTCAGATAGCCAGGTTGAGAAGAAACTACAAAAAGGATCCGTCGGAGGATACTTTGACATTGCTTCGATCACTTACGAGTGAAGTAAGAATCACTTCCTTTCTTCTTATTTAAAACAATATTGTTGCCTCTGTTTCTTATCTTTACGCGTATGCGAAGGTTGGAGTTGAAGAAACTATTGCTGCGAAGACTAAAAGTAAGGGTAAAACTGTCGCTCGCAAGGGTAAATCCTCCCCCCCCTTAACTAAGAAGCGAAAGGTCCAATCCTCTTCTCGCCTTAGCTCAAGCTCGAATCTTCCGACGAGGATAACCATGAATCGAATCCTTCTCTCGCCAAGAAGATTCCATCGACCAGCTTCTTCCATGGATCAGGTTATCCAAAGCATCTTCTCGATCAAGTTTCCAAGGAATGGGAGATGCTCCCCTAGCTTCTCTTTGTGGGGCTCTCGCAAACGTGTGTAATGTCTTTGCTTTCTTGGAAGGCAATAATTCATTCAATGGAGTCTCTAGAGTTGTGTCTCCCGACCTTTTGAATGCACTTGGGTCTCTCGGTATGTTGTGTCTCGACCTTTAAATTGTTTAAGTATATATATATATGTTTTAATGATTTTTCTATCTTCATTTATAGGTTGGAAGATCTTCCTTTGTAGTTGCCTCAGACCTTGAGAGAAGACGCAACAATCTTGAAAAGAAGAATTTGCAATTGAGCAAGAAGATTCAAAAATTAGAGACCGAAGGCTGCGTCATCTCGCGATAAAAGACGAGAGAATTCAAAAGTTAAACACCGAACTTGACTCCCAAAAGGATAAGGTGTCCACTCTTCAAAATGCCAATCAAGAACTTTATGGTATAAAATTTTACCTCCTTTTACTATTTTTATTTTAATGGTCGCCTATTGCTACCTAACTTATTACTTTCGCAGATGTATATAATCTCTCCGATGAGGCTATTCTTCTCCATACATTTCCTGATCCTATGGATAATAACCTTCTTCTCGCTCACCTCAACAACTCTTTAAGTAGTTCATCAAACAAAATTAACTCCCTTTCATTAAATGAACTTCAGACCAAATATCGTCTTTTAGAAATTGAACATAGATCTGGTTTAAGTGCTGCCAACCAATTTAAACGAATGTTTCTCGAGTCCAATAAAGAAATCAAAATTTTGAGGAAGAAAATTAGTGACCTTATAGATGATAAAGATCGCATTGCTAACAATGGTGCACAGGCATTAGCAACATTTCAAAAATCTCTCCTTGAACTACAAATTGAACGGGATGAATTGCTTCGCTGAATTCCTTGCTTAGTGAGCGAGAAGATCAAATTCGTTCCCTCCTTGTTATAAATAGTGACGATGAATTCGCCTGGGCTGCGAAAGTTTTAGATAATGCCAGGAATAACCTAGGTGTTGATGTTAGTCTTCACGCCGAGCATACTTCCTTGATTAAAGATATGATATCTGATAGAGAAGGTTATTTATTACACCTTACTACTTCTTACTTCTGTAGTATTGCTTGTAAATTATTAACTTGTTGTTACTTATTTGCAGAATCTGAGAAGAGGCTTCAGGTTAGAATTAGAGAGCTTGAATCTGAGAAAGAACAACTCGCCGGGAATTTTCCAGCGAGAATTGAAGAACTCGAAACCGAAAAAGAACAGCTCGCAAAAAATCTCTCCCTTCGCGAGAATAGATATTCCAGGTTGAAGAAACAATTTCTAACGACAGTGGAAAATTTTAGCAATGATGCTGTTCGTTTTCGCAATGGAGGCATGGAGTATGTTTGTAAGGATCAAAATATCCCTCTGCATTCATATCCCTGTCTCCTTGAAAAGGTTCCTGAGAATCTGCCTGTCTCAGACGTTTCTGATAGCGAGGCTGGCGAAGAAGAAAATTCTGACGATGAGAATAATCGGATCAAGAATCGATGAAGAAGAAGAATCGCCAAAGAAATAACTCTTTTTGTTTTCTTGTAATATCTGTACATTTCTGTATCCTTATTATAGTGTATTTCTTGGTAGTTCTTCCTTGTGATATAATTGTATAACTCTTTCATTCGAATATGAATAACAATATTTCATTTTCCCATTCCCATACTTGCCTCTGTTATTTATCTTCGGATGAAAGATCTTATTTGTCATCATTGTTATTAAAATGTATCGTTGCGACAATGTCGCCTTATGCTTTTGGTGGTCTTCACTTTATTTTTTTCTTGTTGCGACAAGGTCGCAAGCCGCCTTTACATATTCATGCAATGGCCCATTGACCTTGCCTTATCATTTTTGTGTGGTCTTCCAAGTCAGACCTCCCTAATTAGAGGTCCTCCCCTGCCACCTTTTATCGCGACAAAATCGCAGGACGTCTTTACACTTGTATGTAAGGACCCCTTGATCTTGCCTTATCATTTTCCAAGTATTTTTGCCTCTCGCAGATGTTTTAGTTGCGACAATATGACAGGCCTAAATATCCTTGCGAACATAAAGCCCCATGACATTGCCGTCGTGCGACGAAATCGCAGGACGTCCGTACACTTTCGTGTAAAGACCCATTGATCTCGCCTTACCCTCGCGTTAGTATTATTGCCTCTGCAGATCATCGCACAAATATGACAAGCCTAAGTCTCCTTGCGAAAACAAAGCCTCATGACATTTGCGTCTGTTTTGACACCCCCTAATGGAGAGCGTCGCCCTTATCATCTCCTAGGTTGCCCCTTCAAGGAGGCGAAACATCGGCCATACAAGACTAGCTCCTCCCATCCGGTCTTAACAACAACCAGTTGTTTTCGCAGCCTCTTATCCCTTATACCTATATGGTTTATGGTTACAAGACTGCACCCTAAGTGGAGTTTTCTTCGGGCGAGTGCAACGCATGCCAAGACTTGCCAAGAATGGCCAGGGTAGGTTCATCCATCCCGGCACTCGCTCAACCGTGTACCCCGCGCCTTGAGCATACACTGACTCCTAAGAAGAGACCCTCGGTCGCCCAACCAGGGTATAACCTACATATATAGTTGGGAATCCAAGGTACCTCTTCCGGATAGGCTTTCATGGGCCCCAAATTTCCATGACTCAGGCTTCCGGAGCGGTGTAACCTTTCCCCTGAGTCATGTCGAGAGATACCCCCATTATGACGCACTTTAGGTCTTACATTTGCCTCTTACGAAATGTTATTCGCGAACTAGGGTGTACGCCATAAAGGTTCGTCCCATTCTTTTACTTATTCATATTTGTTAAATCATTCAATCATTCATGTTTCATTATTTGCTGATTCTTGTTTGCGAAGTATTCGCACAATTCTGTATTTTCATTTTTCTTTCTTAATTGAATTCCCATATACTCTTGGTTGCGAGATTCTCGCACATCATTACTTCAATTGCTACTTTTTCTCCTGTTTTTGTTGATTATTCACTTCTTATGCCTTTTGCTCCTCATATCCTTTGCTTCTTTATTACCATAATATTCGCCTGTCTCTAGGCACTCACCTCGCGAGGTATGTTCAGTCCTTACTTCTATGGCATCCACTATCAATTTTTCCTTTCTCTGCTCATCTCTCACATGTTGTTTCCAACCTTTTCTTTTGGCATTCCTTTCTTCGCAGCTTTCTACATCTACTTCATGACATTGTTGCGACTCTTTCCAATCTCCCTGTATAATACCAATGCCATTTGGATGTGGGAATTTAATACATTGATGATATGTTGACGCGACTCCCAAGATTTCATGAAGCCATGGCCTCCCAATCAGCGCATTGTATGGAGATTCCACGTCAACCACACAGAATAAAATATCAGTTGATAATCCTTGTAGAGGTATTCTCATGCGAACCTCTCCCTTTGGTTTGTTTGCAGTGCCATTAAAGCCATATATCTTGTATGTAGAGGGGATCAAATCCTCATCTTTTCCTCCCATCGTCTTGTAAGTATGGTAGAAGAGAATATTCACCGAACTTCCGGTGTCGATTAAGATTCGGTTGATCGCCCAGCAAGCTTCTGCCTCATCATCTTCTCCATCAACTGGTTTCGGGTTAATCTCTAGTTTCACAACCAACGGGCTATCATGTGTTTCTCTTCCTTTTGGCACTTCATCTGCAGAGAAAGAAATAGTCTTCAGCTGCCACTTTTCTAACTGCGTCGTTCTCGCCAAGCTCATTATTTCTTTATCATCAGCATCTCTCGCAAAGACTCTACTGAGCACGTTGTCATGAAAATCTTCGATTGTGCGATATGAGTGGACGATAGAGTTGCAATTCAAATTTTTGGCTTTCGTTCCGATTTCTATCACAAATGTTTCCTTTCCTTTCGCTGACACTGTTCTGTGCATTTCTGGTGGTGGTGGTAATGTCTGGCCTTTTTCTTCTCCTTTTAGAAAGTGATTCAGCTTCCCTTGATCAATCATCCTGAGAATAATTCTCTTTACGTTTCTGCAGTCGTTTGTTTGATGTCCATGGAAGCGATGGTAAGAACAAAACTCATGACTTCTGTCGCCTGGTGGTGGTTCCATCCCCGCGTTCCAAGGTGCTGGTACTTCTTCCATCACGAGTATAGCCTCCCAGATCTTTTCCACACTAGCATTCAGTGGAGGCATCCTAATTGGTTCCCATACTATTCTGCGGCTTCTCTGCCCTCCATGGTTATATTGCCTTCGTCCACCATAAGTTTCTTGCACATTGTCTAGCCTCTGGAATCTTATTATTGTCAGCACGGTTATAGTAGTTCCTTTCTTGTTCAAATTCCTCCCGGTCATGGCTTCCCATAGCTACTATCTTCTCGCTGTCTCTCATCGCCTTCCTCGCTTCTTTGTCCTTGCGAAGTGCTCGCCACTGTATTGATGAACTGAGGTAATAAGCTTGCGTTCGCAGCATTCGAGTTTGTGTTCGCGATCGGATAAGAATTCATTTCATTCTGTCTTTCTTCTAAGGTGATATATTCTTCCCCAATTCTCAGATTCTGCCATTGTGATTGTATTTTTGACTCTAAAAATTTGAATGTATAACAAGTTAGTCGCGAAGAGAGCATTCACAAATGAGAGAATGAGATATCTTTCCTCAACCCGTCCTGCCATTTCGCTACACATGGTTCTCCATCTTATTGTCAATCGCCTTAAGCTCTCACCAACCCTTTGTTTCAACCCGAATACATCTTCAATACCTGTCGTGAAGAGTTGTTACTTATGTATGCTCCTAGGAATGTGGCTTGTAAATGATTAAATGATGTAATTGTGTTCCTTGGTAGACCCTCAAACCATTTTAGTGCTTCTCCAATTAGGCTTGACGCGAAATATTTGCACAATATGGCATCATGATTCTCCCATTGTAACATACATCTCATATAAGCCTTAATATGTTGTATCGCACATGGTTGTTCCATCAAAGATGTTGGTTAATGCGGGTAGATTGCACTTAGGAGGTATTCCTCCCATCTGTACTTCTAGCGTGAAGGGATTCTTCGCGGCTTCTGCAATGGCTTCGTCTAACTGTCTCCTTCCTCCTTCCCTTCTACTATTCAGTAATCCTCTCATTTCAGCCAGTTCTCTTAAGATTTGTTCATTTGCCTCAGAATTTGATTCTACTGGTCTTTTTAGCTCGCTTCTCTCCTTCTTCGCTCGTGCCTATTTTGACCTTCCCGCTCGTTATTTTCTCCTCTTCTTTCCTCGCGACGCTCTTCTTCGTTTCTTTCGTCACCCGCACGCCATTATATCGGTTGTTCTCTCTTCTTGGTTGCCTCTCGGCTCTCATCATCTGCACCCTCTCATATTCTTCATTAATATTTCTATTGGTACGATTTTGTTCCCTCCTTCTCTCGCGGTTGTCATGGTTATTCTGACGGATTGCTTCTTCCATCTCTTGATTTTCCATTTCTGCTCTCATTCTTTCTCTTTCGCGAGCTAGTCGCGCTTGTTCAATGTAGTGTCTCTCAATGTCATCTTCGATCTCTCGGTTTCTTCTCAATTCTTCTCTCCCATGCAAGATTATTCTCCCTTCAAAGATCCTGGGTCATTCGGTTCTTGGAGTTGCATGTTTCCTTGATTTTCCCTATTCCACTCATTTTGAAGATTTTCGGTGAGGAATATAACGATCTTCTATTTCTCCTCTTCTCTCGCCATGCTCTATATTCGGATTTTGTGTTTCTTCATTGGTGCTTTCTGTTGGTAAAACTCTCCTTCTTTCTTCTCCATTCGATCTTGAACTTGATCTCACGCTACTTCTAGATCTCCTATTTTGCAACCTCATATTTTCCATCCTCAATTCATGATTCTGTCTTGTCAAGTTTGCTCGTTCCTCTGCCTCTAGCCGTCTCTCCTCGTGTATTGTTTGTCTCAATCTTTCTAATGCCGCGATTTCTTCGTTACCTGGATTCATTTCTCCATTCATTTCTTGCTCTCCTCCTCCTTGTCCATTGTCCACCAACTGCTGCTCCTCTTCTCTCTCGTCTTCAGAATCAGATCTCCAAGTATGTACACTTACTCTATCATAATCCTCGGCCGTGTTTGCTACGGGGGAGATTGGTGGCTGATTTTGATCTTCTCCATCATTTCTCCTATTCATCCTTGATGATTCTCCTATTTCATTCCTCCTTTCTCCAGCAAGTCTCCCACTTCTTCTTACAATCGTTGGTTGCCCTTGTACATTTCTTCTTCTAGCCATCTTTCTTTTCCAATGAATTCTTGAGTATCTTCTCCAAATCCTTTTTCTGTTAATCCAAATTCCTTCCAATTTCTACGTCAATCTCTCGCACAAATTCCCTGTTTCTAGCGCATATGTAGTAGCAGGATTTCCCACACTACACCCCTTACTCGATTTTGCTTAATTAATCCATTAGAAGATGTAAGATCAAGAACATTTATTGATTGAATTCATGAAGTGTTTACACAGAAAGATAGAATTACCTTTAGAAGTTAAAACACTCTTAAACTTTCTCTCTCCTAATGACTTGCTTAACAATTCTAAAAAGATCTCCCCTTTACAACAGACTCACTCGACCCTTTATATAGGGTAATACATAGTGGATGACAGCTAAGCTATCCTTTATTTTCGGGAATGTCTCGCGAAGTGTCGCCAGTGTACAACTGTTCAATCTCGCGACACTTCTTAACCCTCGCCAGATTCCATGTCTTTCAGCTATTTTGTGTGTCGTTATTTCCCATCGCGTCGTTTATTTTAGTTTCCTGCGACTCCTTCGCGGTACCGTCATTTATTGATCCCGCGAGCCCTATGCATTGCGATATTATGATCCTACAACAACCCAAAATTCGTAACGGCTCCATTGCCGTTACAAAAAAATTTAAATACCCACTTTTGAAACAGGCAGTGGCCGTTACAACCCCAATTCGTAACGGCTTCATTCTGGTTCTAATCCCAGAAATTGGTATAGTGTAAACGAATACTTTTACATAAATTACTATGCAACCTACATTTGTCTACATAACATGTTATGCATACCTTTGGAAGAGAGTACATAACCTGTTATGCATACCTTTGCAAGAGTGCATAACTGGTTATATATGCATAATTTTGAATGATTGCATAACTGGTTATCGATTGTGAAAGTTGAAAACTTCGAAATTTTAGAACTTTGAGAAAATATATTTGTGGGGATACTTTCAAAATTGGTATATATATGATTTTCAAACTATAGATTATGAAGTTACCAAAATAAAAAATAAATAAAGTTTGGGATTACTTTACCACTCGATTTTCCAAAACTACCGAATTTTAACGTTATAAAAACTGAAAATTATAATTTGGAAAAAACTATTTCTGAGGCTACTTTCACAATTAGTAGATTTATGATTTAGAAAACTACCAATTGCTAAAGTTAATAAAGTCGAAAATTTATAAGTTTGGGAAAATCTATTTCGGGGACTATACTTATAATCTATTGATAAATGATATACAAAAGTACCGATTGTGAAAGATAAAAAAATTCGAGATTTTATAAGTTTGGGAAAATTTATATTTGGGGCTACACTCACAATCGATAGATATATCATTTGCTTAAACTACCGATTGTGAAAGTAGAATTGATTGAAAAGTTTTAAGTTTGGAAAAAATGTAAATTTGGGATTATATTCATGATCGGTATATACTAAACTACCGATTATGAAAAATTCGATTTTTTTTCTTTCAATTTGGGGCTTTTTTATAATCGGTAGTAATATATCTTCACGGGACTATCGATTGTGTAATGATTTAGGGTATACAAAGTAGGTTTTTGAGTTTCTTAACACAATACCTAGCCTATTTGTTTGATACATTATTATATATGTTCATTTTGATGTGATTCTTCCTTTTCTTTCATTAAACCATCGTCTAGGGTTTTTCCACAAAAATTTGGATCATCCAACAAATATCCCAAATCGCCATCTCTAATTGTTATTAATATTGAACCATCAATATTATATTCTTCATGATGTTTCTCAACTTCTAGTTCATACTCATCCATTTTTGTTATTGATTTTAGATAAAACCTAACTTTCCCTAGCTTCTTGTCCTCTTCCTCCTCCTCTAACATAATAGTTCTTCACAAAATAAAATAAAACTCTAATGGTTTTCTCTAACAGTAACTCTATAATCAATACTTACTAACATTAAAAGTCAGTTGACAGGTGTTGATGGTGGTTTTTAGCTTAGGGTTAAAATCGTAATACTCTAAACCCTAGCAGACAGTGATGTCACAACATTTAAAGTAACAAGCATCTAAGCACATTTACTGAAACCTTTAATGTGTCCCTAAATAATTATCGGGGTATATTTTTCAAATTAGGGTTACGACAAGCCAAACCCTAATTCCCGCGTGTGCCAATGGCAAATCATGCCAGCCACAACGACCGCGCCAAAGCATGCCAACCATGCTAGCCGCACCTCTGTGCCAATGGAAAATCATGCCAGCCACACCGACCGTGCCAAAGCATGCTGTAGGACCATAATATCGCAACGTACAGGGCTCGCGGGGTTAATAAACAACGATGTCGCGAAGCAGTCGCAGAGAGCTAAAATAAACGACGCAATGAATAACGACAAGCAAAACACAAAGGAGACGTAAAACTTGGCGAGGGCTAAGGAGTGTCGCGAGAACGAATGTTTGTGCACTTGCGACACTTCGCGAGACATTCCCGAAAATAAAGGATAGCTTAGCTGTCATCCACTATGTATTACCCTATATAAAGGGCTAAATGAGTCTGTTGGAAGGGAAGGATCTTTTTGGAGTTGTTGGGCAAGTCATTAGGAGAGAGAAAGTTTAAGAGTGTATTAATTTCTAAGTGTAATTCTATTTCCTTGTGTAAACTATTCATAGATTCAATCAATAAATATTCTTGATCTTACATCTTTCAATGGACTAATTAAGCAAAATTGAGTAAGGGGTGTAGTGTGGGATTTCCCGCAACTACATATGCGCTAGAAACAGGGAAGAGCAGTGATTGACATAGAAATTGGAAAGAATTTGGATTAACAGAGAAGAGATTTAGAAAAGATACTCAAGAATTCATTGAAAAAGAAAGATGGCTAGAAGAAGAAATGTACAAGAACAACCAACGATTGTAAGAAGAAGTGGAAGACTTGCTGGAGAAAGGAGGAATGAAACAGGAGAATCGTCAAGGATGAATATGAGAAATGATGGAGAAGATCAAAACCAGCCACCAATCTCCCCAAAGAGCAAACGCGGCCGTGGATTATGATAGAGTGAGTGTACATACTTGGAGGTCTCGATTCTCAAGACGAGAGGGAAGAGGAGCAAGAATGGTGAACAATGGACAAGGAGGAGGTGAACAAGGGATGAATGGAGAGATGAATCTAGGAAACGAAGAAGTGGCAGCGTTAGAAAGATTGAGACAAACAATACACGAAGAGAGACGATTAGAAGCAGAGGAGCGAGCAAATTTGACAAGACAAAATCATGAATTGAGGATGGAAAATATTAGATTGCAAAATAGGAGATCTAGAAGTAACGTGAGATCAAGTTCAAGATCGAATAGAGAAGAAAGAAGGAGAGTTCTACCAACAGAGAGTACCGAGGAAGAAACACAAAATCCGAATACGAGCATGGCGAGAGAAGAGGGAAATAGAAGATCGTTATATTCCTCACCCGAAAATCTTCAAAATGAGCTAATAGGGAAAATCAAGGAAACATGCAACTCCAAGAACCGAATGACCCAAATTGAAGGGAGAATAATCTTGCATGGGAGAGAAGAATTGAGAAGAAACCGAGAGATCGAAGATGACATTGAGAGACACTACATTGAACAAGCGCGACTAGCTCGCGAAAGAGAAAGAATGAGAGCAGAAATGGAAAATCAAGAGATGGAAGAAGCAATCCTAATAACCATGACAACCGCGAGAGAAGGAGGGAACAAAATCGTACCAATAGAAATATTAATGAAGAATATGAGAGGGTGCAGATGATGAGAGCTGAGAGGCAACCAAGAAGAGAGAACAACCGATATAATGGCGTGCGAATTGACGAAAGAAACGAAGAAGAGCGTCGCGAGGAAAGAAGAGGAGAAAATAACGAGCAGGAAGGTCAAAATAGGCACGAGCGAAGAAGGAGAGAAGCAGAGCTAAAAAGACCAGTAGAATCAAATTCTGAGGCAAATGAACAAATCTTAAGAGAACTGGCTGAAATGAGAGGATTACTGAATAGTAGAAGGGAAGGAGGAAGGAGACAGTTAGACGAAGCCATCGCAGAAGCCGCGAAGAATCCCTTCACGCTAGAAGTACAGATGGGAGGAATACCTCCTAAGTGCAATCTACCTGCATTAACCAACATCTTTGATGGAACAACCTGTGCGATACAACATATTAAGGCTTATATGAGATGTATGTTACAATGGGAGAATCATGATGCCATATTGTGCAAATATTTCGCGTCAAGCTTAATAGGAGAAGCACTAAAGTGGTTTGAAGGTCTACCAAGGAACACAATCACATCATTTAACCATTTACAAGCCACATTCCTGGGAGCATACATAAGTAACAACTCTTCGCGACCAGTGTATTGAAGACGTATTCGGGTTGAAACAAAGGGTTGGCGAGAGCTTAAGGCAAATGACAATAAGATGGAGGACCATGTGTAGCGAAATGGCAGACGGGTTGAGGAAAGATATCTCATACTCTCATTTGTGAATGCTCTCTTCGCGACTAACTTGTTATACATTCAAATTTTTAGAATCAAAAATACAATCACGATGGCAGAACTGCGAGAATTACAGGAAGAATATATTGCCTTAGAAGAAAGACAGAATGAAATGAATTCTTATCCAGTCGCGAACACAAGCTCTAACGCCGCGAACGCAAGCTTGCTGCCTCAATTCATAAATACAGTGGCGAGCACTTCGCAAGGACAGCAGGCAAGGAAAGCTGATGAGGGACAGCAGAAGATAGTAGCCATGGGAAGCCACGATCAAGAAGAGTTTGAGCGAGAAAGGAACTACTACAACCGTAACAAACAATAATAAGATTCAGAGGCTAGATCATGTGCAAGAAACTTATGGTGGACGAAGGCAAAATAACCGTGGAGGGCAGAGAAGTCACAGAATAGTATGGGAACAGATTAAGATGCCTCCACTGAATGCTAGCGTTGAAAAGATCTGGGAAGCTATACTTGTGATGGAAAATGTACCAAAGACCTTGGAACGTTGGAATGGAACCACCACCGGGAGATAGAAGTCATGAGTTTTGTTCTTACCATCGCTTCCATGGACATCGACAAACGATTGTAGAAACATAAAGAGAATTATTCTCGTGGATGATTGATCAAGGGAAGCTAAATCACTTTCTAAAGGGAGAAGAAATAGGCCAAACATTACCACCACCACCGAGATGCACGTAATGTTGTCGGCGAAAGGAAAGGAAACATTTGTTATAGAAATTGGAACAAAAGCTAGAAATTTGAACTGCAACTCTATCGTCCACTCCTATCGCACAATCGAAGATTTTCATGATAACGTGCTCGGTGAGAGTCTTTGCGAGAGATGCTAATGATAAAGAAATAATGAGTCTGGCGAGAACGACGCAGTTAGAAAAATGGCAGCTGAAGACTATTTCTTTCTCTGCAGATGAAGTGCCAAAAGGAAGAGAAACACACGATAGCCCGTTGGTTGTGAAACTAGAGATTAACCCAAAACCAGTTGATGGAGAAGATGATGAGGCGTGCTTGTCAAGTCATTAACCGAATTCTAATTGACACCGGAAGTTCGGTGAATATTCTCTTCTACCATACTTACAAGACGATGGGAGGAAAAGATGAGGATTTGATCCCCTCGACATACAAGATATATGGCTTTAATGGCACTGCAAACAAGCCAAAGGGAGAGGTTCATATGAGAATACCTCTACAAGGATTATCAACTGATATTTTATTCTGTGTGGTTGACGTGGAATCTCCATATAATGCGCTGATTGGGAGACCATGGCTTCATGAAATCTTGGGAATCGCGTCAACATATCATCAATGTATAAAATTTCCACATCCAAATGGTATTGGTATCATACAAGGAGACTGGAAGGAGTCGCAACAATGTCATGAGGTCGATGTAGAAAGCTGCGAAGAAAGAAATACCAAAAGAAAAGGTTGGAAGCAACATGTGAGAGATGAGCAGAGAAAAGAAAAATTGATGGTGGATGCTATAGAAGTAAGGACTAAACATATCTCGCGAGGAGAATGCCTAGAGATAGGCGAATATCAGGATGATAACGAAGCAAAGGGTATGAAGAACAAAAGGCATAAGAAGTGAATAATCAATAGAAAGATCAGTAATTGAAGTAATGATGTGCGAGAATCTCGCAGTCAAGAATATATGAGAATTCAGCTAAATGAAAGCACAACAAATGGAAAGGAATTTTGCGAATATCTCGCAAACCTATATCAAAAATAATGAAACATGAATGATTGAATGATTTAACAAATGAGTAAAAGAACGGGACGAACCTTTATGGCGTACACCCTAGTTCGCGAATAACATTTCGTAAGAGGCAAATGTAAGACCTAAAGTGCGTCATATAAGGGGGTATCTCTCAACATGGCTCAGGGGGAAGGTTACACCGCTCCTGAAGCCTGAGTCATGAAAATTTGGGGCCCATGAAAGCCTATCCTAGGAGAGATACCTTGGATTCCCAACTATATATGTAGGTTATACCCGGTTGGGCGACCGAGGGTCTCTTCCAAGGAGTCAGTGCATGCTCAAGGCGCCGAGGTACACGGTTGAGCTGCAGTGCCCGGGATGGATGAACCTACCCTGGCCATTCTTGGCAAGTCTTGGCATGCGTTGCACTCGCCCGAAGAAAACTCCACTTAGGGTGCAGTCTCGTAACCATAAACCATATAGGTATAAGGGATAAGAGGCTGCGAAAACAACTGGTTGTTGTTAAGACCGGATGGGAGGAGCTAGTCTTGTATGGCCGATGTTTCGCCTCCTTGAAGGGGCAACCGGGGAGATGATAAGGGCGACGCTCTCCATTAGGGGGGGTGTCAAAACAGACACAAATGTCATAAGGCTATGTTTTCGCAAGAGAATTTAGGCTCGTCATATTTGTGCAATGATCCTGCAGAGGCAATAATACTAACGCGAGGGTAAGGCGAGATCAATGGGTCTTTACACGAAAGTGTACGGACGTCCGGCGATTTCGCCGCACGACGGCAATGTCATGGGGCTTTATGTTCGCAAGGATATTTAGGCCTGTCATATTGTCGCAACTAAAACATCCTGCAGAGGCAAAAATACTTGGAAAATGATAAGACAAGATCAATGGGTCTTTACATGCAAGTGTAAAGACGTCCTGCGATTTTGTCGCAATAAAAGGTGGCAGGGGAAGACCTCTAATTAGGAGGTCTAACTCGGAAGACCACACAAAAATGATAAGGCAAGGTCAATGGGCCTTTGCTTGACAATGTAGTAAGGCGGCTTGCGACCTTGTCGCAATGAGAAGAAATAAAATATATTTATGAAGATAAGGCAAGGTTAATGAGCCATTACATGAAAATGTAAAGGCGGTCTGCGACCTTGTCGCGACAAAAGATATAGAATTCTCAATTCATGAAGACAACTAAAATCTTCCATCTGAAAATAAATAACAGAGGCAAGTATGGGAATGGAAAAGATGGATTATTGTTATTCATCTTCAGATGCAAGAAGTATACGTCAATAATGCTAACTAATTATATTACAAAAAAGAACTGCCGAAAAAGGGGAATGAAGATTGAATTTATGAACAACAGAAATGTACAGATATTACAGACAAATAAAGAAAAAAAAAAGAGTTATCTCTTGGGTGATTCTTCTCCTTCATCTGATTCTTCGCCTATTATTTTCATCGCTGAATGTTTCCCTTCGCTAGCCTCACTATCGAAACATCCGAGACAGCAGATTCTCAGAACCTTTTCGAGGAGCCGGGATATGAATGAAGAGGGATTTTGTGGTCTTTACAAACATATTCCATAGCTCCATTGCGAAAACGAATCGCATCATTGTTAAAATTCGCCACCTGTCGTTTCAATTGTTTCTTCAACTTGGAATACTTGTTATTACGAAGAGAGAGACTCTTGGCGAGCCGTTGTTTTTCGCTTGAGTTCTTCAATTCTCGCTGAAAATTCCCGGCGAGTTGTTCTTTCTCAGATTCAAGCTCTCTAATTCTAACATGAAGCCTCTTCTCAGATTCTGCAAATAAGTAACAACAAGTTAATAATTTACAGGCAATGCAACAGAAGTAAGAAGCAGTAAGGTATAACAAGAAACCTTCTCTATCAGATATCATATCTTTAATCAAGGAAGTATGCTCGGCATGAAGACTAACGTCAACACCTAGGTTATTCCTGGCGTTATCTAAAACTTTCGCAGCCCAGGCGAATTCATCATCACTATTAATAACAAAAAGAGAACGAACTTGCTCTTCTCGCTGCTTAAGCATAGTATTCTGATGAAGGAGTTCATCTCGTTCAACTTGCACACCGAGAAGAGATTTGTGAAATTCTGCTAACGCCTGTGCACCTCTGTTAGTAATGCGATCCTTCTCATCTATGAGATCACTAATTTTCTTCCTTAAAATCTTGATTTTCTCCTCGGAATCAAGGTACATTCGTTTAAAGCGGTTAGTTAAATTTAAACTAGATCTGTGTTCGATCTCTAACAGTTGATATTTGGATTGAAGATCCTTTAATGAAAGGAGATTAGTTTTATCTGAGGAACTACTTAGAGATTGATTAAGATGAGCGAGAAGAAGGTCATTATCCATAGGTTCAGAAATGTATGGAGAAGAATAGCCTCATCGGAGAGATTATATACATCTCGCGAAGGTAATAAGTTAGGTGGCAATATGCGATCGATAAAATAGAAGTAATAAAAAGAAGGAAAAATTTTATACCGTAAAGTTGCTGATTAGCATTCTGAAGAGTGGACACCCTATCCCTTTGAGAGTCAAGTTCGGTATTTAACTTTTGAATTCTCTCATCTTTATCGCGAGATGACGCAGCCTTCATCTCTAATTCTCGAATCTTCTTGCTCAATTGCGAATTCTTCTTCTCAAGATTGCTGCGTCTCCTCTCGAGATCTGAGGCAACTACAAAGGAAGTTCTTCCAACCTATAAAAGGAAATAGAAAAATCATTAATATATATACTTAAAAAAAAAAAAAAAAAAAAAAAAAATGTGGCTGCACACGTACCAAAGATCCCAGTGCATTCAACAAGTCAGGAGACACGACTCTAGAAGCTCCATTGAAAGAATCATTGCCTTCTAGTAAAGCAGCATTACACACATTTGCGAGAGTCCCGCAAAGAGAAGCTAGGGAGCATCTCCCATTCCTTGGAAAGAGTCTCGAGAAGATGCTAGATAACCGATCCATAGGAGAACCGCCAATGGAGTTTCTTTAGCAAGAGAACGATTCGAATCATGGTCATCCTCATCAAGATTCGGAGTTTGAGTTAAGGCGAAAGAAGATTGAATTTTTCGCTTTTTTAGTTAATGGAGCAGAAGATTTATTCTTGCGAGCGACAGTTTTGCCCTTACTTTTACTCTTCACGGCTACAACTTCTTCAACTCCAACCTTCGAATACACATAAAGATAAGAAACAGAGGCAACAATATTGTTTTAAATAAAAAGAAAAGAAGTGTTTCTTACTTCACTCGTAAGTGATCGAAGCAATGTCAGAGTATCCTCCGACGGATCCTTTTTGTAGCTTCTTCTCAACCTGGTTATCTGAAAGATTTCACAAACTCAGCAATTATAGAAAGAAAGTTGCGAAAGCAAAAATTTGAAGTAGGAAACATACCTCTTTCTTCTTCTCAGGCCAGTTGAATTCCCAAGGATGATATCCCGCGAGATTCGCAGGAAGAATATGCGAGCCCGCGATGTAAGGGCCGTTTAAGATCAAGGGTACAACCCACCACTTCTCATCTTTGGAATGACGAGGAGAAGTATTATTGCCTGGGTGCCAATCGATGTCCTGCATGAGTAATTTATCTTCAGGGACATTATCCTTTTTCTTCACCCGAATGCCCCAAATGAGATTTCATATTCACCATAGTTATCACTGTGTAATTTTCAAAAAGTTTTCCACATGTGTACTTCTCAAAGAACTATTTCCAAGTCTCAAGGAATTGGGGTTTCGACAGAATTAGGGTATAAAGATCCTTTGCCAGCACCGCGGTTCGCGAACTCAAGCATCAGGCGAATGCAATCGCCACTTAATTGATACACAGCTCGAGAGAATTTTTCATGGGCCAGGATTTCATAAAATAAAGGCATCTCAGGATTGTATAAGGGGATGGGAAGTCCTGCGAGAAGCTGACCCAGCGAGACAATAATTTTTTGATCATCACAGTGATGATCATAAAACAATTTTGCAGAAAGAATAGATGAAGGTTCTTGATTGGGAATGGTTGATAGAGTAAAACCCGTCTCCATCAATTTCTGTTTAACTTCTTCAAAAGAAGACTTGTATGCTCGACTCATAGAGGCCATTATCAGTATGGGAATGGATGGGAGGTTGGAGATTAGGATCAGCGTTAGAAAAGATGAAGAAAAGATTTGCAGTAGCAGAAGCGCAAATTGCGGAAGGAGAAAATCAAAGAGAAGTTGCAGAGAGAAACTAAAGAATGAAAAGGAGAAGAAAAGAAAACTATATATAGGAAAAAGATCCTCGAGAAAAAACGAGGTCATTTAATGCGAGAAGAGACATGAACGGTCAAGAATAAACTACTGAAAGAGACGTGTCAAGAAAAGACATTAATAATCAAAATCCGTGTAAAAGTACAAAATCAAAATGATAAAGATAAACAAATCGCAGAAATCAAAAGAATCACTCTCATGATACTCTTCCCTTCGCATGAGAAAATATGAGGAAAGACAAGAATCGATACTAAATGTACATCTCAAAGAAGCTTTCTAACTTCACATAAGAATAGAGGCAAGTACGTACTTTTCAAGAACAAGTATTCTTCCGCTTGTTCCTTCATCAAAGACCAAAGATTATTACAACAACAGATTTTTCCTTAAAGATCGCTCTTCAAGCAATATTCAAGGAAAAAGAGGCAAGATGTAGGACCATAATATCGCAACGCATGGGCTCGCGGGGTTAATAAACAACGATGTCGCGAGGCGATCGCAGAGAGCTAAAATAAACGACGCAATGAATAACGACAAGCAAAACACAAAGGAGACGTAAAACTTGGCGAGGGCTAAGGAGTGTCGCGAGAACGAATGTTTGTGCACTTGCGACACTTCGCGAGACATTCCCGAAAATAAAGGATAGCTTAGCTGTCATCCACTATGTATTACCCTATATAAAGGGCTAAATGAGTCTGTTGAAAGGAGAGATCTTTTTGGAGTTGTTGGGCAAGTCATTAGGAGAGAGAAAGTTTAAGAGTGTATTAATTTCTAAGTGTAATTCTATTTCCTTGTGTAAACTATTCATAGATTCAATCAATAAATATTCTTGATCTTACATCTTTCAATGGACTAATTAAGCAAAATTGAGTAAGGGGTGTAGTGTGGGATTTCCCGCAACTACACATGCCAACCATGCTAGCTACACCTCTGTGCCAATGGCAAATCATGCCAGCCACACCGACCGTGCCAAAGCATTCCAACCATGCTAGCCTCACCTCTGTGCCAATGGCAAATCATGCCAGCCACACCGACCGCGCCAAAGGCATGCCAACCATGCTAGCCGCACCTCTGTGCCAATGGCAAATCATGCCAGCCACACCGACCGCACCAAAGCATGCCAACCATGCTAGCCGCACCTCTATGCCAATGGCAAATCATGCCAGCCACACCGACCGCGCCATGCCAAACGCACCTCGCCATGGCCCCATGCCGCGCCACCATACTGGCCTTCACTACGCGGCTATCAAAACGAAGGCGTGCAACAATCAACGGTTATCCTTCAATCCCAGGAGCAAATCCTGGCCGTCTAAGGTTACCAAATGACCTTTGCCCCAAAACCCTAGCTTGGTCACGCACCTAGCCAAATCTATCCACACCATGCGCCTATGGCAAGTCCTTGGCCCCACGCGCCAAGCCGAACCCGCACCTAGCCCAAGCTAGTCACGCCATGCTCCTATGGCAAACCCTTGGCCCCACATGCCAAGCCAAACCAAACCTAGCCAAGCTAGCCGCGCCATGCCAAACGCACTTTGCCTTGGCCCTAGCCATGCACATCATGCCAAGCCAAACGCCCATGCCTTGGCCCTAACCACGCCATGCGCTTATGGCAAGCCCTTGGCCCCACACGCCAAGCCAAAACCGCACCTAGCCCAAGCTAGTCACGCCATGCGCCTATGGCAAACCCTTGGCCCCACATTCCAAGCCAAAACCGCACCAAGCCCAAGCTAGCCGCGCCATGCGCCTATGGAAAACCCTTGGCCCCACATGCATTCCAAGCCAAACCAAACCTAGCCAAGCTAGCCGCGCCATGCCAAACACAGTTTGCCTTGGACCTAGCCATGCTAGTCACATCATGCCAAGCCAAACGCCCTTTCCTTGGCCCTAGCCACGCCATGCGCCTATGGCGAACCCTTGGCCCCACATGCCAAGCCAAACCAAACCTAGCCAAGCTAGACGCGCCATGCCAAACGCACTTTGCCTTGGCCCTAGCATGCTAGTCACATCATGCCAAGCCATACGCCCTTGCCTTAGCCCTATCCACGCCATACGCCCATGGAAAACCCTTGGCCCCACATGCCAAACCAAAATCGTACCTAGCCAAAGCTAGCCACGCCCAAGGAAAACCCTTGGGCCCACATGCCAATCCAAAATCGCACCTAGCCAAAGCTAGCCACGCCCAAGGCGAACCATTGGCCCCACATGCCAAGCCTAACCCTAGCCACGCCACCCTGTAAGACTTACCTACGCGGCCACCAAAATGAAGCGTGCAACAATCAACGGTTGCCCTTCAATCCCAGGAGAAAATCCTAGCCATCCAAGGTTACCAGATGACACATAGTAACCTTTGGCCCAAAAACCTAAGTTTGGCCACGCCAAACCTTGCCATGCCAAAAACATGCCAACCTAGCCGTGCCACCACGTTGGCCCTCACTACGCGGCTACCAAAACGAAGGCGTGCAACAATCAACGGTTTCCCTTTAATCCCAGGAGCAAATCCTAGCCATCCAAGGTTACCAGACGACACATGGTAACCTTTGGCCCAAAAACCTAAGTTTGGCCAAGCCAAACCTTGCCATGCCAACAGCATGCCAACCTAGCCGCGCCATCATGTTGTCCCTCACTACGCGGCTACCAAAACGAAGGCGTGCAATGATGGTTATTCAATGTTGTTGTAGTGAAAGGTTCGTTGAGACTTGTGAAAGCATATTTTTAGACTTAATTTTTAAAGCAAAAATATAACAAACTCAAAATACAAGATGTTGTGAAAATTATGGAGAGGATGGAGCTAGGATTTCACCATACTTGTGTGGTTTTAAATTAATTTATATCATGCAATTTAATCAATTGATTTGATTCTAAAGTATTGCCAAAATCAGATTTCCAAAATATCAAATGTTAGTCGCAAGCATAACGCATCAACAGTCTAAAACTAAGCATGCATCATCAAGAGAAAACACATTTGATTAATAAAAATCATTTAATTCATTTTTATCAATGCAATTAATCATATAAAAATATTGCATAAATTAATAAAGTAAATGTTACCGCATAATTCTTGAAAGAATGGCTTCCTCCGTCGCCCCGGAGGATGGGTTTAGCTCATCATGTTGGAAACACACTCAAAAATTGATTTCATTGCTCAAAAATGGTTCACAAATGATGAAATGGGAGAAAATAATTAAAACCGGGTGTTTGCAACGTTTAGAATAGTTGCAAACACTGTTACAGAGAACGATAAATGTAAAGTGTTGCTGTTGCTGTAGTTTTAAGACTGTCTTCTGAACTACGACCCTCAGATGTGTCGTTGTCACTGTAGAGAAAACGACGGTCACTCGTGCGTTGAATGTTCTTGGTGTAGCAGCAGCAGAGAATAATCCTGTAACTTGATTTTCTCGATCTGTTGACGCTCTAAACTTTCCTAAACTCTCTGTATCCCTTCTCTGACCTCCCAGCACCTATTTATAACCCAACAGAAGCAAAATCTCGCGTAATAACTTCATAAAATTCTCCATTATTCGGTATTATTCTTCACGGCCAGTTCCAGATTTTTTTTGATCTCTACACGCGTTCTAAAGCTTCCAAGTTGCCATATTTAACTCCTTCAAACTCCAAATAGTTGTTAGAGTCTTCCGAACGCGTGCAAACTCCTTTGTTGCTCGCGAAATCCCGTGAATATCTCCTCCGGTGTGTGTTGCCCTATTTTTCTTCTAGCGGAAATTCCAGCCAAACTGGATCGAAACCAACACCTCTACCATCCCTGTCTAGCCCATAGAAGAGTACCCAATCAATTCCAGCCCTTTAGTCTCACCGAAACAAGCTTAAAATCGCAACCCTAGTTCTGCCAGGTAGAACTTTTTTTCCCGCCAATTCTAAAATTTGAATGGTGAAGATGTTCAGCCCTTATCCAACAGCTGGGGGGTGCGAATATAAGTTGGGTGCCCCTTAGTAATTGGGTTACCCCTTATCCAAAGTGGGAGTCCGAATAGCAAATGTCCTCCGGGGGGGTGTTCCGAGCAACTTTTCGAGCCGAATTTTCCAACAATCTTTATTTCCAAAAAATACCTACAAACACACAAAATACCATAATAAGGACAAAAACGATTACTAACAATACGAAACATTGAGGACAAATTAGACACATAATTGCGTCTATCAAATACCCCCAAACTTATTATTTGCTAGTCCTCGAGCAAAACTAATAAAAAATAAAATTCTAACTCACTAAGTGGCCCCAAGGACCGAGTTAATCTCGGGAGGGTTTACCAGGTGTACCCACAAAACCATTACTCCAGACCCTAGCTATCTACGCAGAACCTAGGAAGGCACTAAAAAATCTCCTTGGTTGGCATACTTATTGACTACAGGAGGAAGTACCCCGATGCGAAATTCCAATTGTTGTACACGAGTTTGCACTCAAGCATACTAAAATTCATATAAAGTGACAGAGCTCTACTCAGATATATAGTTTCTGGACATCATAAACCGAGTCAACCAATCACATGGATAGATTAAGAAGATGGATGTAGAGAAAAACGTGGAAGATGTTGACTAAGGTGAACCTATCCTAATGGACTGAGATACCGGTCTGACTAATATCAACACAACTGGCATATACAAGGGAACCAGTGGTCGATAATCCTAACTCTAGGTCAACTCAGCTGGCATATACAAGGGTACTAGTGGTCGACTTTATTGAATTTATTCCGGTTGGTCTAATGGTCTGGTCTAATTTTTTTTTTTTTTTTTTTTTTTTTTGAGTATCTCAATCACTCTATTTCACCCTAGCAATGGTAAAAAGAAAAAGAAGTGATTAGGATTCTTTTGATGTTTCCATCACGAGGATATGGCGAAACTACCATGTTTTCTTTTCTAACACCCGAGCTCTGTTCTTTTATGAATAGACTCTTTAGATGTTTCCATCTAATCAGATTGGTTCCTCAACTCCTATAACCAAGATGCTTCTATCCACTTAGATTGGTTAGTGCCATCCTTAATAAACATAAATTTCTAGGCTCTGGAGTTTTATTTATTGCAACTATTAAGTTTCTCCCATAACCCCAAACTTAAATCTAACATTGTCCTCAATGTTCTAAAGATGAAATTAAAAACATGAACAAGGAGAAACCGTTACCACTAGAAGGAAATGAGGAAAAATATTACCGTGTTGCATGAGAAAGGAGTACCTCCCAAGGAGTGCTAAGTTTAAAGTCTTCAGCCAGACATCAAATACCTCAAAAAGGATCTTCACCTTCCAAAGTCATACACCAATAGCCGAAATAGTTGTGGGTCCATAAGACCAAATAGAGCTAACACTAATATCGCATAACCGCACCGGTTCGAAAAATGAATAGAAGACATCCTCGTCTAAGGTTTCATCAAGACAACTAGGTTCATCTGGGTAGCATAATTGAGCTTCATATGTGTATCTTGATAAATAGATTCATCCGAAAAAAGGGTCTTTAATACTCGGGTTACCTCCGGGACGATGTCGTGGAGGATCGGGTTGCGTAGTCCGAATAGACTCAAGTAATATCTCAGACGCACAAAGCTCGAGTCCCAAGTTAGGGACTCTAATTAGGATATTTGACGATCACAAGAACCATAACTACCCCCAAACTTAGGGTTTTCACTACTCACGACAAACCTCTAACTATTGCTTGAATTTCCGGATCTTCAGAGTCCTTAAAATACTCAAGAGATTCTTCTAGTTCTCTACCCCTAAA
This sequence comes from Papaver armeniacum, assembly GCA_023531295.1. Taxonomy (NCBI): domain Eukaryota; kingdom Viridiplantae; phylum Streptophyta; class Magnoliopsida; order Ranunculales; family Papaveraceae; genus Papaver; species Papaver armeniacum. The sequence goes on along the minus strand of JAJJWW010007920.1, from coordinate 74,481 downwards.
CTTAGGGTCATCATTATTCTTAAAAGACCTAACACTATTGCCTGGATTTCTTGGTCCGTAGAGTCTTTAAAATACTCAAGGGCTTCTTCTAAAGATTGATCACACATCTGGTCTAAGAGAATGGTTTCCTCAAATTCATCTAAAGAATCTCCCAGTAAAGTGTCATGCCAATTATCCTGAACTAAATCCTGAACTAAAGTTCTAATCATATTCACTTCTTCTAAATCATCATTCTCAGAAGGTTGTCTAGTAACATTAAAGACATTTAGTTCAGTGGTCATATTACCAAAGGATATGTTCATAAGCCCATTCCTACAGTTGATGACAAATAAGTAATGTGGCTAAAAATGGGCGACCTAGAATCACCGGGATTTGGGCATTTGGGTCCCGAATAGGTTGGGTGTCTAGAACAACGAAATCCACTGGATAAATAAACTTATCAACCTCAATCAGAACATCCTCTATGACACCACGAGGGACTTTTACAGACCTACCAGCTAATTGTAGTGTCATTTTAGTCGGTTTTAACTTACCAAGACCTAGCTGGGTGTATACATGATACGGGAGTAAGTTAACACTAGCTCCTAAGTCAAGTAAAGCTTTATCGACCATGTGATTACCAATCGCACAAGAAATGGTGGGGCATCCAGGGTCCTTATACTTAGGGGGTGTTTGGTTCAGAAGAATGGAACTTACTTGGCCAGCTAAAAAGGCTTTCTTTTGGACATTAAGCTTACGCTTTCGTGTACAAAGATCTTTAAGGAACTTGGCATAAGCAGGCATCTGCCTAATTGCTTCTAATAACGGAATATTGATGTTCACCTGTTTAAATGTTTCCATTATCTCGTTGAATGTCGACCCCTTCTTTGTTGGGGCTAACAACTGCGAATATGGGGCTCTAGGAACAAAGCCGGGCTCAATATGACCCTCATTGGTCTCTTTAGAGACTCTATCAGTCTCCTCAGTTTCTGGTTCAGAAGGGTGAACTACAACATGTTCACTATCGTGCATGGCAACCTTGTTGTCTAATTGTTTTACCGCTCCTAAGGGTTTTTATCGAGTTCACATGGTTTGATGATTCCTCACCAAATAAAGATATTTGATGGACCCCCTAGACCGGGTTGAGTTTGACTAGGAAACTTACCTCCTTCTCTCTCACTTAAATACTTAGCTATTTGGCCGACTTGAAGTTCTAGTTTAGCAAGAGTCTGGGAATTATCCTTATTATTCTGCCTGGTTTCTTGTTGAAAGCTAAGGTGGTTAGCTGATAACATATCATGTTTCTTTACTAACATAGTAAGCGCTTCTTCTAAGGTAGAGATCTTTTTCTCAGAAGTGTTCTGAAACTGGGTTTGACCTGAAGGGTTCTGAGTATAACCAAAACTTGGGGGAAGCTGAGAATTACTAGACTGACCTTGATTCTGGCCCTTAGACCAAGAGAAATTAGGATGGTTTCTCCAACCAGGGTTGTAGGTCTCTGAGTATGGGTCAAACTTCTGACGGTTCTCAAACCTAGCATTGTTATAGACAACATGAGCTTGCTCTTCACTAACCTGACCTTCCCAAAATGAGTTATCGGGCTCTATTCCAGAACTAGAGACTTGAGAGGCTCTATTATGTTCAACAAGGGACCTATTTTTAGACTGACCCATTTCCAAAGCTTCTAACCTTCTAGACAAAGCAGCAAACTTAGCATCTGACGCAAAACTCGTATCTACCATATTAGTGCTACTTCTATTGACCAAGAGTCTTTTAGGGGGTCAACACAAAGACTCCCACTATTGGGATTTCTCAACAACAACTCCTAAGAAAGTAAAGGCATCCTCAGCACTTTTACTAGTGAACTCACCAGCGCACATAGACTCGACCATGGCTTTGGTCGAATAGTCTAAACCATCATAAATAATCTCTACGAGTTTCATCTTATCAAATCCATGGTGAGGACACTGGGATAGGAGATCATTGAATCTCTCCAAAAACCTATTAAGAGACTCTCCCTCTTGTTGCACACTAGCACTAATTTTACGCCTCGCCAATGCCAGTTTATCCCTCTTGAAGTACTAGGGGTACTTTCCTCACGAAGAGATGATTCTCAAAACTGAAGTTTCCAAAACGGGGCTCTCAAAAGAAGAGTCTTGAGCTCCCGCTTCACAAGAAGAATTACTAGGTTTTCCACTAATCAATTGACCTAGATTGTCTCTTTTCCAAGCCCGCTCTCTAATAACCTCGGGCATACACTAGAAAAACAAAAGAAAAAGAAAAATCCTAAAAAGGAAGAGAAGTTCTATGCAAACACAAACAAGGCTGACTCCACCACCGCAAACCTAATGATTTCCCGCAAACAAAAAGCATGATGGCTCCACTTAGATTATTTCTAGACCATCTTCTAATCTTTCGAAAAGGAACTCGTTACAATCTGAGCAAACCTCTCTGGAATCAATCCGAGTTAAAGTAAGTTGAATAGAGGCGAGGGAAGCTTCGTGGAGCTTTGATACCCAAGGCCTCACCGCATTACAAGGCGGCGCAGTCACGCATTCAACTCACAGAAACCATCATGAACTTCGAAGTATGCTCAAAAGAGTAACCAATATTTTTCGAACGACTTTCCTATTAAGCTCGTTACCCTATAGGTCTCGTTCTATTCCAAATTTTAAATCTTAGGTTCGCGTTATGTATTGTTTTCCTAAGGCGGGAAAGAAGAGAACGGTGATGAAATCCGAACCCTTATCTTGTATTGCCAGGCCTTGCCCTTTACTAGGAAATTAAAACAGCCGTATTCAGTTTCTCGACATATATGCAAACGAAGGAATACAGTAACCCGCTGACAGGGGATTCGCGAGTGTTTCGAAAAACTTACCTCTCGTTCCACACGGGGATGAACCGTTGTAGTCGACTCGGGCCACGACTCCAATGTCGTGTACGAACCCAAGGGGCCGAGGCGATATCGTAATCGCCGTCCTTCTTTGCACACAGTTTATATTTAAACTACCCTTCCGTAGGGTTTAAAAATAATGTCCAAATGTCCAAGTCCAAAAAGTAAAAGTGTAAAAGAAAATGAATGGAAAGTCTAAAAAAAAAATTAAAAAAAAATGCCTCTTTTTTTTTTCTCTCTTTTTTTAAAATAATAAAAAAAAATCTTCTTCTTTCGCTCCTTTCGATTTGTCTTTAACTCCAAATCTTTAAGTATTCACCAAAAGCTTTGGAAAATTTTTCTTTTGCTCCAAATTCCAAAATCTGTACTAAAAAGACAAAAACCCAAAAACGTAAAGTAGAACAAATAAATAAAAACCTAAAAAGAATAAATCTAAAAACTCAACCCTAAAGACAAGTCCGCGTCGGCGGCGCCAAAAATTGATGGTTATTTTCAATGTTGTTGTAGTGAAAGGTTCGTTGAGACTTGTGAAAGCAGATTTTTAGACTTAATTTTTAAAGCAAAAATATAACAAACTTAAAATACAAGATGTTGTGAAAATTATGGAGAGGATGGAGCTAGGATTTCACCATTCATCAATACTTATGTGGTTTTAAATTAATTTATATCATGCAATTTAAACAATTGATTTGATTCTAAAGTATTGCCAAAATCAGATTTCCAAAATATCAAATGTTAGTCGCAAGCATAACGCATCAAGAGTCTAAAACTAAGCATGCATCATCAAGAGAAAACACATTTGATTAATAAAATCATTTAATTCATTTTTTATCAATGCAATTAATCATATAAAAATATTGCATAAATTAATAAAGTAAATGTTACCACATAATTCTTGAAAGAATGGCTTCCTCCTCGCCCCTTGAGGATGGGTTTAGCTCATCATGTTGGAAACACGCTCAAAAATTGATTTCATTGCTCAAAAATGGTTCACAAATGATGAAATGGGAGAAAATAATTAAAACCGGGTGTTTGCAACGTTTAGAATAGTTGCAAACACTGTTACAGAGAACGATAAATGTAAAGTGTTGTTGTTGCTGCAGTTTTAAGACTGTCTTCTGAACTACGACCCTCAGATGTGTCGTTGTCACTGTAGAGAAAACGACGGTCACTCGTGCGTTGAATGTTCTTCGTGTTCTTGGTGTAGCAGCAGCAGAGAGTAATCCTGTAACTTGATTTTCTCGATCTGTTGACGCTCTAAACTCTCTCAAACTCTCCGTATCCCTTCTCTGACCTCCCAGCACCTATTTATAACCCAACAGAAGCAAAATCTCGCGTAATAACTTCATAAAATTCTCCATTATTCGGTATTATTCTTCACGGCCAGTTTCAGATTTTTTTGATCTCTACACGCGTTCTGAAGCTTCCAAGTTGCCATATTTAACTCCTTCATACTCCAAATAGTTGTTAGAGTCTTCCGAACGCGTGCAAACTCCTCGGTTGCTCGCGAAATCCCGTGAATATCTCCTCCGGTGTGTGTTGCCCTGTTTTTCTTCTCGCGGAAATTCCAGCCAAACTGGATCGAAACCAACACCTCTACCATCCCTGTCTAGCCATAGAAGAGTACCCAATCAATTCAAGCCCTTTAGTCTCACCGAAACAAGCTTAAAATCGCAACCCTAGTTCTGCCAGGCGAGAACTTTTTTTTCCCGCCAATTCTAAAATTTGAATGGTGACGATGGTCAGCCCTTATCCAACAGCTGGGGGTGCGAATATCATTTGGGCGCCCCTTAGTAATTGGGTTACCCCTTATCCAAAGTGGGAGTCCGAATAGCAAATGTCCTCCGGTGGTGTTCCGAGCAACTTTTCGAGCCGAATTTTCCAACAATCTTTATTTCCAAAAAATACCTACAAACACACAAAATACCATAATAAGGACAAAAACGAGTACTAACAATACGAAACATTGAGGACAAATTAGACACATAAATGCGTCTATCATGCAACAATCAACGGATGCCCTTTAATCCCAGGAGCAAATCCTAGCCATCCAAGGTTACCAGACGACACATGGTAACCTTTGGCCCGAAAACCTAAGTTTGGCCAGCCAAACCTTGCAATGTAAACGGCATGCCAACCTAGCCGCGCCACCACGTTGGCCCTCACTACGCGGCTACCAAAATGAAGGCGTGCAACGATCAACGGTTTCCCCTCCTCTCAAGATGCAAAATCTCGACCGTCGAAGGTCACCAGGCTGGCAAGTTTCCCGAGATTGACTTGCCAAGCCACAACAACGTGCTACATGTTTTCCAAAACATTCGAGACATCAACACAAACCGGGGGATCCTCTTTGGGTATTGGTTTGGCGGTTTACATAGTGGCGTACACTACGCCCGTCATAAGGAAGTGTCATAAGGGTGAGGCGGCTAGTAAATACGGAAGTTATGTGTGAAACGTTCATGGGACATAAAGCACATGCGTTAACAACTTTATGGGACATCAATTCCATAACGTTAGCAGCTTCATGAAAACCGAGTTTCATGCGTTAACCACTTTATGGAACATCAATTCCATGCATACGGTTACCACCTCCTCCCATTTACTTCCCCACTCCTTAATGAGACCAGGGTACGTTTTTACTCCGACTTGTATAAATCGGTCTTACCTATTTCCATTGAACAACAAGTTCATACGGGAGATACAACACTTGAAGATACTTACTTGCTATCTTACCTTGTTAGCTCTCTCACTTTTCGATAACAAGTCGTAGTAACCCAACTACTCTTCTAGAATCAACTATTCTCGGTCTCACCACTTTCCTTGCTTCCTCCCCAAAACCAACCCATTCTCCTCCACTTTGTGACCAAAGCAAGTCCGGGAACGCCATTTATTGGTTTACGTCGGACTTGTACAAATTTATCTCTCGAATCTAAAGTACTCCCTTGCAGTACATTGTTTAGGGTTTAAATTGTTTCTCACCTGCACACCCGCAATTACCGAAATCAGCAGAACCATTGTCACCTACAAACAATTGGCGAACCACAAATGAGGTTCGATCTTTCGATTTACAATGTCAATTTTCAACCAAAGAATCTCATTCTTCGACCTGCACGTCAAGATGGTAGAGGAAGGAGATCCACTCCACTTCGCTTACTCGACGGCCGGATTATCACATGACACGACAAGGGATGACTAGGGACTCCTCGTAGGCTATAAGCAAAACGATCCGCCTGAGGATTAACGGCGCGCTTATCGACAACTCAAGAACAACTCGGAAGACTGGGGACTTCCCATGACCATGTTTCTCGAAAAAAAAAAAAAACTTGGTCCTACACCCTAAAGTTTATTCTCATCATAAGACCCGAGAAACCGAGTAAGTCTTATCTTGACAAAAATACGTGGTTTGCTTTTTCAAGTTCTGATAAAACCTATAGCCATGTTTCATCCCATGTCATCTACCATCACACGGTTCCATGGTTTTACTGTGATGTCTGCGTCACTTTCATTCATAGCCAAAGATAATTCAATTCTAAACATTTCATTAAAAAATAATATATAATCCAAAACCGTCAAGGTAGCATTTATCTATTAACCCGAGAAAATCGTAAAATCAAAAACTGAAAATAGGCGTCTCATTTGCCTTTGAAAAAAAAAAACTAAAGATAAGAGGTCCAGAGACGTATATGTATTCAAGGGAAGTTTTCCAACAAACTCCTTTTGGCAAAGGCCTCCCCTCGTGCTTTGGAGATACGCCCTCTTAAGTTTCAGCTTCCTGCACAACTTCTTGAATTCCGCTTCCTGCTTCTTCATCATGTCTGCGGAAGGACCTTCAACTGCTTAGGCCAACGACCTTTCAACATCAGAGAGACCTTCAACGAACCAAGGAACGTTGAATTCGAAGCCCACGCACATGTCACGATGGAACTTCCAGATCGAGATTACATCCTCAGAAATTGTATGACCAGTCATGTTGCACATCTCATCAATCGAATACAAGGCTTCCTCCACACGCTTGACCAACGCATGTCGACTAGTGATCTTTTTAGTCGTGGCAATGTGACCATAGCTTTCCCAAATCTTGGTGTACAATGTCGCATGTTTAGCCGGGCACGCTAAATCCACCAATCAACACATGACTCCGGGAAAGGGGCCAGATATGGAGGATTGAAGGTGGCACCGTGAATCAAGAATCGGCAGGGAGATCCCTAATTACGATTTCACCCCCGAAGTGCTCTCCTCCACTGAGTCACGACAGCGCCCTCGGGACGATGAATCTCCATGTCCAAGTCGCTAGCTGGCACAGATTCCGCAGTGGGAAGTATGGCTACGTCTTTACTCTGGTCGTCTTCCACTTCAAGATCATCCCCAGTGAAGGTTTCCTCCTAAAAATCAAAATTTAGTTTTATTGCAAAGAAAAAAAAAAGAGGGTAAAGAAGAAAAACATGGAGGGGACTCACCGATTCAGTTTCAGACTGACGAAGATTCAACACTGCTATCGGAAGAATTGCTCTCGCCACCGCAATACCCAGAACTCTCATCCCTTTCGAGTTCCGCGTCATCATGGGTAGGCTCTGCAACACTGCTCTCTGTCTCGAAAATGATATTTTCTGACTGCTCGCAAGTTTGTCAAAGGTGTTCGTACTACTGAAACCCTGGACAGAATACAAGGGCGCATTCTCAGAAAAGGAACAAGGAAATAAATGATCCAGTCCAAGGTCAAGAGGAGAGCCGTACGTACCCGCATATTGGATGAACTAAAAATCGGCAGAACCGTGGAGTCTGACTGAAAGCCGCCCGCACGATCTTTAGATCCTCGTTCCTTCACCGGGACTATCTCGCATTTGGACTAACGGATTTTCTCTTGGGATCCCTCAAACAGTGGATGTTCCGCTAAAACCGCAGGAGAAGGCTTATCCCGACGATTCTCTACCACATCATTCACGAATCCATGAATAGCAAGAAACTCATCCTGCCAAAATATGTTGTATTTGGAGGTCGTTGATGGATTCCGTTCCGCGAGAAAAGGCAGACTTTTACCCGACACAAGAGCACTAACATCGAGAACAGTTGATAACGGTATTTCTTGGACAACCAGATGACGAACAAGTGGGACCCTTGGTCAAAACCCATATGTCGAGCAGTCCCTATCAACATTGTAAGAGATCGCTTTGCAAGCTCCTCGAAAAAAAGATGGCACGTGGCCGTGGCGTGCACTACGCATGAACACCATCTCTCCAACGCTCGAGCCCTCCTCATCGAAGACAAAGACATATTCAAGCAGAGCAAAGGTACTAACTGAGTTATGGACGCATGCAACGGAGCCCATGGATGAAAATTAACCGCATACGAGTTGTCAAGAAACTTAATCAGTTTCGGACCAGTTTTTCGGCGCCTATTCGACCAACGCAGTATTCTGGAGCCACCCCAAGACTCATAAAGTATAACCAACGGTTTTGGGGCATACTTCTCGAAATGCTCCCACAACCATGCCTGGAGAAAGGCAGCATGAACATACGACTCCACTTTCATATGGCCGCTCGAGGCACGCATGTCCGAAACCAACCGATCCAGTGTGCATACAGAGAACCAAGAAACAAACCACCGAGGGGGAGAGCGACGCCTTTGCTAATTTTATGGCAAATGTGATAAGTTCCTTTCTTATCTCTTTCTTGCCCGAGCCGTCATCAAAAATATCCCTGGATATCTAAAGAGCCAAGAACGCCGCGACATGAAGTACGCTATTCTTCTGGTTCGACTCCAACTCGTCAGGAAACCACTAAGACACCCACCAGTCATAAAAGCACTTTGTCTCATTTTCCTTCCGAACGAATCCATTTGACTTCGCAACTAGGGTGGCGCGAATTTCTTCTTCGTCTGCAGACAGCCTGACGTCGAGGTTTCTAATTACAGGAAGATTTAGCAGCACAACCACTCTTTCCAAAGAAATGATCATTTCGCCTCACCTGCATATGGTCATATGGGTATCTGGACACCATCTGGAAACAAAAGCAACCAACCTTGGAATGTCTTTCCTAATCTGAAGCACTGCGAAAGCCGCAACAGCGTCGACAATCTGCGCCCTGGTCAAATTGGTCTTTACAGGTTCCTGGTCCATCATAAATCGCATCTATTTCTCAAAGGAACGCAACGGACTTGCAGGGATTTTAAAGTCGATAGAAGAGGCACGATATTCTTTCCTCTGAAGGCAAAACCTTATTACGCATCCTGGCCGAACCGATCGGTCCTCTCCTTCGCCTTCCGAGCCGGTCAGAAGGATCGGCACGTATTGGGGATGGTTTCTCCTAATCGTGGCTGATGCCATGAAGAACTCGTCATCTATGTTTGGCTTGGAATTACTCCCATCCCTCGGAACCGCAGAAACTGTTGACATTTTAACCAAAATTATCTTACTCTGTTTCTCACCGCTGCGATAACTTCAATGGAACAAGAAGAGCATGAATTATTACATAAAGCGTGTAGAAATTATTCTATTGAACGCAAGGGAGCCGCCTCGGGCACAAACTAATTGATTTCAAAGTCCTTTCATGCATACGCGAAAGTGGGGAGTGGCAGACTCTACATCACCACTACATGCAGCCGGAAATTCGCGCCCAGTCAGATAGACGCGCCCAAAAAAGGAGGGGACCATGCACACGGCTACACCAAGACAAGGAGTAAACCCTAAAAAACTAGGTTTTCATGGAAAAGGGATAGGAATTACTATCGCGTGCTTACTTTGCACAGCGAGTTGAGGCGATCAACATTACTACGGTCATGGAAAGGTACACCTACAACTAGGGTTCTTCCACCAACACAAGAAAACAAAAGAAAAAGCAAGTCACAGAGGAAGTACTGGAAGACATACCTAATCCGCTCGCCCGCTTCACCGCTACCAAGCAACAAAAGAAGAAACAATAAGGGCGTGAATCAAAGGGAGAGGCCAGCCATCCTTTTTATAGGTTGGGAGTTCGAACAAGAAAAGGATTTCCAATTTTGAGCCAAGGAAGGAAAAGAGGAAACCGGTCCAGCGAAGGCCAATTTCTACGTCCAAGACCACTCACGCCATACTGCGACCCCACCACCCATGTATGCCATACCTTGCCACGGCCCAAGCCAAGCCCTCGCTCCATCACCGCGACCCCACCACGCCTAGCCGACCTTGCACGTCCCACCATGACATTGCCGCGGCCCCCCTACCAAGCCATTCGCTACATTCCCGCGGCCCCACCACGCCTAGCCGTCCGTGTACGTCTCGTCTTGCCAAGGCCACACTATACCGAGCCGCCTGCTCCACTGTCGCGACCCTATCATCCACGCGCGTTTACCTTACCAAGACCACGCCACCTCTTGGCCCCTCGAGCCAAGCCGTCCACTTGCGTCGCTTTTCCAAGACCGCGCCCCATTGCCTTGGAGATGTACGACCATGCACCAAGCCGAACTTTTATCTCACCACTCCAAGTCTCCGCATTCCCCAACTTACGCAGGCCGCCAACACATGAAGCCAAAACTCTCTTTACCACTCAAAAAGGTTAGTCGGATTCTCCCGACCATCTTTGCAATGATTTACACCTCGATTCCGTCCTTATGTTCTGTCACCATCATATGCTTACCTCGCAACAAGGCACCCGTTCCGAGCTAAGCAGGGACTTAATGTTGATGGTGGTTTTTAGCTTAGGGTGAAAATCGTAAAACACTAAACCCCCGTAGAAACTGATGTCACAACATTTAAAGTAACAAGCATTTACTAGGCACATTTACTAAAACCTTTAATGTGTCCCTAAATAATTACCAGGGTATCTTTTTCAAATTAGGGTTACGACAAGCCAAACCCTAATTCCCGCGTGTGCCAATTGTAAATCATGCCAGCCACACCGACCGCGCCAAAGCATGCCAACCATACTAGACGCACCTCTGTGCCAATGGAAAATCATGCCAGCCACACCGACCGCGCCAAAGCATGCCAACCATGCTATCCACACCTCTGTGCCAATGGAAAATCATGCCAGCCACACCGACCGAGCCAAAGCATGCCAACCATGCTAGCCGCACCTATGTTCCAATAGCAAATCATTCCAGCCACACCGACCGCACCAAAGGCATGCCAACCATGCTATCCGCACCTCTATGCCAATGGCAAATCATGCCAGCCACACCGACCGCGCCAAATCATGCCAACCATGCTAGCCGCACCTCTGTGCCAATGGCAAATCATGCCAGCCACACCGACCGCTCCATGCAAAACGCACCTCTCCATGGCCCCATGTCGCGCCACCATACCGTCCTTCACTACCGCGGCTATCAAAACGAAGGCGTGCAACAATCAACGGTTGCCCTTCAATCCCGAATGAGCAAATCCCCATGCCGTCTAAGGTTACCAAACGACCTTTACCCCAAAACCCTAGCTTGGTCACGCACCTAGTCCAAGCTAGCCACGCCATGCGTCTATGGAAAGCCCTTGGACCCACGCGCCAATCCAAAACCGCACCTAGCCCAAGCTAGTCACGTCATGCGCCTATGGCAAACCCTTGGCCCCACATGCCAAGCCAAACCAAACCTAGCCAAGCTAGCCGCGCCATGCCAAACGCACTTTGCCTTGGCCCTAGCCATGCTAGTCACATCATGCCAAGCCAAACTCCCTTTCCTTGGCCCTAACCACGCCATGCGCCTATGGCAAGCCCTTGGCCCCATACGCCAAGCCAAAACCGCACCTAGCCCAAGCTAGTTACGCCATGCTCCTATGGCAAACCCTTGGCCCCACATGCCAAGCCAAAACCGCACCTAGCCCAAGCGAGTCACGCCATGCGCCTATGGCAAACCCTTGGCCCCACATGCCAAGCCAAACCAAACCTAGCCAAGCTAGCCGCGCCATGCCAAACACACTTTGCCTTGGCCCTAGTCATGCTAGTCACATCATGCCAAGCCAAACGCATTGCCTTGGCCCTAGCCACGCTATGCGCCTATGGCAAACCCTTGGCCCCACATGCAAAGCGAAACCAAACCTAGCCAAGCTAGCCGCGCCATGCCAAACGCACTTTGCCTTGGCCCAAGCCATGCTAGTCACATCATGCCAAGACAAACGCCCTTGGCTTGGCCCATGGAAAACCCTTGGCCCCACATGCCAAGCCAAAATCGCACCTAGACAAAGCTAGCCATGCCCAAGGCAAACCCTTGGACCCACATGCCAAGACAAAATCGCACCTAGCCAAAGCTAGCCACGCCCAAGGCGAACCCTTGGCCCCACATGCCAAGCCTAACCCTAGCCGCGCCACTCTGTTGGCCTTCCCTATGCGGCCACCAAAACGAAGGCGTGCAACAATCAACGGTTGCCCTTCAATATTAGGAGCAAATCCTAGCCATCCAAGGTTACTAGACGACATATGGTAACCTTTAGCCCAAAAACCTAAGTTTGGCCACGCCAAACCTTTCCATGCCAACGGCATGCCAACCTAGCCGCACCACCACGTTGGCCCTCACTACGCGGCTACCAAAACGAAGGCTTGCAACAATCAACGGTTTACCTTCAATCCCAGAAGCAAATCCTAGCCATCCAAGGTTACCAGACGACACATGGTAACCTTTGGTACAAAAACCTAAGTTTGGCGACGCCAAACCTTGCCATGCCAACAACATGCCAACCTAGCCGCGCCACCACGTTGGCCCTCATTACGCGACTACCAAAACAAAGGCGTGCAATAATCAACGGTTGTCGTTCAATCCCAGGAGCAAATCCTAGCCATCCAAGGTTATCAGACGACACATGGTAACCTTTGGCCCGAAAACCTAAGTTTGGTCACGCCAAACCTTGCCATGCCAACGGCATGCCAACCTAGCCGCGCCACCACGTTGGCCCTCACTACGCGGCTACCAAAACGAAGGCGTGCAACGATCAACGGTTGCCCCTCCTCTCAAGATGCAAAATATCGACCGTCGAAGGTCACCAGGCTGGAAAGTTTCCCGAGCTTGACTTGCCAAGCCACAACAACGTGTTACATGTTTTCCAAAACATTCGAGACATCAACACAAACTGGGGGATCCTCTTTGGGTATTGGTTTGGAGGTTTACAACGTGCGGCGTACACTACGCCCGTCATAAGGGTGAGGAGGTTAGTAAATACGGGAAGTTATGTGTGAAACGTTCATGGGACATAAAGCACTTGCATTAACAACTTTATGGGACATCAATTCCATAACGTTAGCAGTTTCATGAAAACCAGTTTCATGCGTTAACCACTTTATGGAACATCAATTCCATGCATACAGTTACCACCTCCTCTCATTTACTTCCCCACTCTTTAATGAGACCAGGGTACGTTTTTACTCCGATTTGTATAAATAGGTCTTACCTATTTTCATTGAACAACAAGTTCATACGGGAGATACAACACTCAGAAATACTTACTTGCTAGCTCACCTTGTTAGCTCTCTCACTTTCGTAGTAACCCAACTACTCTTCCAGAATCAACTATTCTGGTCTCACCACTTTCCTTGCTTCCCTCCCCAAAACCAACCCATTCTCCTCCACTTTGTGACCGAAGAAAGTCTGGAACGGCCATTTCTTGGTTTAGGCCGGACTTGTACGGATTGATCTCTTGAATCTAAAGTACTCCCTTGCAGTACATTTTTTAGGGTTTAAATTGTTTCTCACCTGCACACCCGCAATTACCGAAATCAGCAGAAACCATTTTCACCTACAAACAACAGGTTATGATTTTACTTCTTAGTGTCCCTATTTTGTTTCATTAACAGTCCGATTTTTTTTTTACATTTCCCTCAAAAAGATAAGGTTTTTTATAGTTAAAAGTTTTATAGAAACCTATTATAGGGGCGTCATATTCCAATAGAGGGGCTTCACCCACGATCCTAATGTCTATTTAGTTGGTTAAGGGGTGTCCTAAAGGTATTTAAAAAGTCTAAATTACCCTTTCATCTATTTAAACCCAATCAATAAGAAAAACTAAAATCTAATTTAGTTTTTTTTCCATCTCTTCTCCTAAGCAGCGGTGATAATCAACAACCCAATGAAAAATTGATAATCAATTCAAGAAAATCAAGATGAAACAGGTGCACAATTCGATCGCACCCAATGGTTATGTGATGTTTAATTCGACAAAAATGCATCTATTTTTTCCCTATTCTGTGTTTGAAATGATTTGAATTCTTGAAATAAGTAGAAAAATTATGTTTGCAGAACCAGTTACGGTTAGCTAACTAAGAACTCCTAACCGTAAAATCAAAAATAAATAAATGCATGTGTAGTTATGGCTACCTTTTGAAGTATAGCATCATAGTTACGTTGCTCCGTATTAGAGAGATCGTAAGAAAGACTTCCAGCAACAGGCAGGTTCATTAATGCAGCTACACTCTCCAGGGTAATAGTCATCTCTCCCCATCTAGATATGGCTGTATGAGTGGAAATACGCCACCGAGAAATGAAGGTAATAAAACCCGCAAATGTCTTTCTTAATTTCAAGAGCGAAGATGCCATGACCGCATTGAGGATTTGCGCTGAAAGAAAATTATCTTTAATGTCCTTATTACTCAACATGCGTCTCATCCATCCTTCATAAGAACCCAGTGGAGTATGGAAAATCTTGAAGTCAATAGGGGAAGGCGGATATTCATTTCTCCGGAGACAAAATCTCATCACAAGTGTCAAGAAGAAAATGGATCGGCATCCATATTTTCTTTCGAATCGGAAAGGGACTATCGTATGAGAAGGATGCCTTCTAATGTTTGGAAAAGGCGAGGTAAACAACTCATCATCGATGTTCGGCATATCTTTGAAGCCGTCAACACTTCTGGCTTGGAACCAAAGCATTATCTCCGGAAGACATCTCAACAGAGTTCTTTTCTTCATTCCACAATGAAAATAGGAGTTAGAACTTGTATGAAAAACGCATGGGGCATGTAGTCACGCATGACAAGACACAACCCACGTTGAAATAAACAAAAGCTAGGATTGGGTCCAAGCACCAGTATCATTCCAAGTCTGGTATTGGTTTCAAGTCCGGTACAAGTTTCAGTCTGGTATTGGTTTCAAGTCCGGTACAAGTTTCAAGTCTGGTATTAAATTCAAGTCCGGTAAAAGTTTCAGTCTGGTATTGATTTCAAGTCCGGTACAAGTTTCAAGTCTGGTATTGGTTTCAAGTCCGGTACAAGTTTCGAGTATGGTATTGGTTTCAAATCAGTCAAGCATATGTGGGTGGGACCCACGTTCAGATCAAACGCACAAGGTGGGGCTACATTCACGGGCACGTATTACAACATGGTTTTTCTCATGATCGTGGGAATTATGTTTACGAAATTCAAGCCAAGTTCTCTTCCCAAGCTACAATCTAAGAAGCTAGTTTTGCATGCAATGGTGGAAAGAAGCAAAAACAACATGATCATGGATTCACGGGTTGTTTTACTAAGCAATTCTAGAAAATATTGACATATCAACCTTGGTGGAAAAAACTAAGCATATACATGTCTAACAAAAGGTGTTTACCTAACAAACTAGGGTTTTACCTTTATAAAAAAAAAAAAAAAAATCAAAAACCGAAACTTACTGGGTGGACGGACGGTGGCGCACGTCAAAAATCCTAAGAACTCCGGCAGCGGCGGCGTCGATAGGGAGCGGGTGGTCACGGACGGAGCCGCTACACAATAAAAAAAAATTCGTGAGAAAAAAGCAAAGAGGTTGGTCTCTTTTATAGACAAAAATTAGAAGAATCCCAATAGAACAAGGATACCTCTTTTGTTTGGATTCCTCTTTTGATTCAAATACCCAAAGAAGGAAACCGGTCCCACCAAAGGATTCCATACAAGCATGACGGCATGGGCAACTAGCGGTCGGCCAACACTGCATTCGGTAAACTCCTTTTATCCCTGTCTTTCTCACATATGTATGTCACCATCTCATGCCTACGCCACAATGGTGTAACCATTATGTGCTAGGCAGGGGACTTAATGTTGATGGTGGATTTTCATTTGAGGTTAAAATTGTAAAAACCAGAAAAATTATGCGCTGACATCTTGTAAAAGATAAATCCATTAATAAGTGTTGGATACTCCCTCACTTAATTCACCAAGAATGGAGCATGTGGCAACAATCCCATTCTGTGAATACATGAAATTACTCCAGGTTGGAGCATGTGGCAACAATCCCATCCCGTGAATTTCTAATCAGCCTTGTATTTCCGGTACTCATTATCGGTGTGGCATGACGACCGAGTGTTACTCTGTAAGAGTAACACGAACCTCCAAGCACTATAATGAAACCATGTACGAAATACCCGTACAGGATAACTCTCGGTGTGTTATACTAGCCCGAATGAGCCCTCTCGGTGTGTTATACTAGCCCGATTGAGCATCCCGATTGACCGTATCGATCGGATATGATCGCGATCATCCAACTCCATAAGCATGATTGGATGACCCAGATTAATTCCATCACCCCCCAGCAGGTATGGAATACCCACAGCCGAACCAATGCGGAACCCGCACGGTCGGCCATTGGCCTATCTTGCCAAAAAACGTTCATACCAAGCATTATGGACTAAAACCCTAAATTAGGGTTTGCGGCATATTACATGTGTCGCAAAAATGTCTCAACCATCCATCTTCGCAGGTATAGATGGAGGGTGTAGATGTAGATTCAAAGGGGCCAGAGCATGTCAACACGATCACCGCGGCCCGCCTACACACTTGACCAATCGGTCAAGACCAACCATGTTTGGTCGTGACAAAATCGTCGCCCAAACAAGAGAAGACGCACGGCTTTGAAACCCAAAATTAGGGTTTTGAGCATCACGAGCGTCCATCTTCTCCTAAGGCATAAACGGAGGGTCCAAGATTAGATTAGCGCCTGGTCATACCAAAGATGACCACCGTGGACCCATCTATTCCCTAACCCAATCGGCCAAGGCATATCATGCCTGGCTAATCCAAAACGCACGCTCAAACTAGCGTGGTGATAGGTGTAGAATACACCGTATTTAATATCTAGTATTTATGCTTTCTTTGCGAGTTTTCTTGTAAATTATGTATCTTATGTGTGCTTTTGAGTTTATTAGGTGCAATGGAGTCATTTGGAGCAAAAAGACCAATTGGAACTCGTTCAAATACAAGATTTCTACTTTTCATTGTGTAGAGGACGAGAAGATGAAGACAATGCCGAAAGAATGGAGTCATTCCGAGTTCGTATGAAGAAGTTATGAGCAAAACAAGAACTCATGAACAAAAAGGGCAAACTTGTCATTTCATCAAGGGCGAAGACTATTTGGAGTCCAGAGGTGGTTAAGGGGCTCTCATTCAGGGTACCCCTTATCACTCAGCAGTGGGTGTTACTAACACCGGGTAGCCCTTATCCAGAGGATGGTTATGCTGGATAGCACCCAATTGGGTCGGTCCTATCCATGGCCCAGATCCGGATCCAAACCCGAAATCGGATCCAGACCCACTTCACAACCCAACCCTATGTTCATTTTGAGAGAACTTGTTTCTCATTCTTCGTTTCGTTTTTCCCTGAAATTGAAAGTTAAGAGAGGAAGCAGCCATGGCTGCTGTTAAAATCAACAGAGGTTGAGAGAAATCGAGATGAGGGTTTGTTTCTGCAACTGATAAGCAAGGAAATGTTGATATCGATCTCAGTAGATCGGTAAAGAGAGGTAAGGGTTCGATGCTTTTGAAATTGATGCAAATGGATGATGAGATCGAGATGGAGAGTGCTTTTCTGTTAACGGATTCGAGAAGATGGGTTCGATTTGTTGTCGATGAATCCATGATTGAGAGTTCAGAGATGGAGCTCGAGTGGTAATGTGTTGGAGCAACATCTCAGTCTTTGGATCAATTCGAGAATGAAAGTGATGCTTTTTTGGTGAAATTCGAGTGAAATCAACAGAGAGGATGAGTAGTAAATGGACATGGGTGTCTCTTTGAAATTGACCGGGGATTGAGAATAAGTCGAACTCGGTAAGAAGTTGAGGAAGAATGATGCTGTTCTGATGGGAATTTAATGGCTTCTACTAAGACTCGAGAACAAGAAGTTTAGGGTTTACAATGAGGTACAGGGATGTGAGTAGATGGTGGTTGTCTGGGTTCGGTTCATTGTCGATAAAGAGGAGAAAGATACGATGGTTGTTGCTTTTGAAATCGAAAGAGAAGCAGATGGTTGTTGCAGAATCTACCTCAAGATGGGGACTGTGTTGGTGGTGCCGCTCAGATGGCGAGTTGAAGCTGCAGAGAAGGTGGAATTGAGCTTCAGGTGCAATGGAAGCGGCTATAGCTAGATAGAGTACAAGGATGAGAAGGAGCTGTGCAATTGTGCAAGTGATGGGTCAAGTAGCGGCTGGAGTTGAAGCAGGCTGGTGCAACAGATACTGGTGATAATTGTGCTAGCAAAGAAGGAGCTGTTGCTTGAATAGACTATGTTAAATGGGTCTGTGGTTGGTATTGTTGGCTGAGGAACTAGAGGATGCTGCCTGAAGTTTTTGCCATGGCCTGATGGCAGTGAAGTGCTATGATTGTGAACTAAAGTGATGCAGGAAATGGGAGTGGCCTGAGTTGCATTGGATGGCATTGCAAAGTCTGTGTAATGAGGGTGTGAAGCTCTAAGACACTGAATTACCAGGGCCATGATGGCTGGTTCTGAGCTGGTGAGGTTAGAGCTGGAAGTGATGGCTTGAGGTGATGGAGAATCTGTGTTTGAGTGTTAAATGGCAGGGAAGCTTGGTTGGGAGCTGTAATTTTGTTTGAGCTGCAGCTGAGTGCAAATGGAGGTTGCTGTGTCATGTGTGGTGGTAGCCAGTATAGCAACTGAGCTTGGTGGTATTGGCTGGTGCTGTAGTGGCAAGGGACTGGAGCTGGTTGGAGTTTATGTTGCTAATGGAATTGTGTGAGGTGCAGGGAAGAAAATGAGGCAAGGAATGGAATTGAGGGCATTAATGCAGGGGACTGATCTGTGCAGGTACAGCCATATTGGCTGGGAATGAACAGTGATGCGCCAAGATGGCACAACTTTGGATAATGGCCTGTGACAGTGGTGGATGGTTTGCAATGATGGTGCAGCTATTATGGGCTGTGGAAGAAACGTAGTGATGCACCATCCTGGTGCAACACAAAGACAAGCTTTCTGCAATGGCCTGGCAAGATGGCAAGGACCACGACTGGTCGACTCTCCCGACCGTCGACGACTCGGTCGACCGAGTTGAATCGAGCCGACCGAATTGACCCGGCCGTTCGACCGTTGACCAGGTGACCGGTTTGACTTTGCGGTCTCCACCAAATATTTTCCTAGCGACGATTCCGGCAGATTCCGGCCACAATCCCGTTTTCCTGGCGAACGTTTTTGGACAAAATTTCTACACGGTTTCTCTCCATGGTGGGCCGGTGAATTTCAACTAATGGACTTGAAGACAAAACCTAATTTTGGAAGGAGTATCCTTTATGGAAATTGAGGAATATATAAAAGAGAGGACTTCTATCTTTTTGAGGATTATCTTATTATCTCTACTTGTTTTCTAGGGTTTAGAACATGAAACTTCTCTTTCTTCTTGTGATGAACTCCTTGAATATGAGTACCTAAGTTTATTATTGGTTATGGAATAGTTGGATTTCACATAATATGATTCTTTGATTCAATATATTAGTTTTGTCTCATATCTATCGTTTGCAATTCTCTGAAAATATTGTTTTATGGTTGATTGATTGTTTTGTCAAGTTGCAAATTGGTAGAACTTCTAATCACATCTATTGCTAGTTTAGGGTTTATTATACGAAAAAGTGATATTCCTTGGATACAAGTAGCATAATATGATTATAGTTTGTAGTGATATATTCTTATGATCATATGTGAATCGTAACCTTTGTTAAATTGAATTAGTGCGCTTTCCACGTTCAATTGCTTTGATTGGCCTGATTTCATAGAACTTAACGCATCTAGGGAATTAAACTTGATTAGTGCTTTCACGTTAGGTTGTTCCTTTAGATAGAATTCATATTCGCATCTTTTAATGTGTTTGTTGATGACATGAGGAGATTTGCGGGATATTCTTGCGATCAAGGTATTCTAGGGTCTTTGATAAAAGTTGAGATTAAATATCAATTCTAGTGATTGTGAAAAGCATGTTAGTGAATGAAAACGAAATCCTTAACCAATAACTCTTCTATCTTATTTGTTTGCTTATTTTCTTTATTTGATTTTATTTTAGTTTAGTTTATTATAATCACAAAACTACCGGTGTTATTTATAGGGAACCATAACAATTCGACAACCTAGACCTCTCTGTGGGATCGATCCTTTCTTGCCCTTGCTATATTTATATTTTGAGTAGTAAGAAAGTGTAATTATATTTGTGTCGCTTACGACAGCGATCACGTGGTCACACCTCCCAAACCGCAAACTGATCTCGACCACTCAACTTCGCCGGACGATTTGGACGGCTCGGATCACGTTTTCATGGGATATGCAGGTATAGGCGTGAACATCAGCCTACCACCTTCAGACCAGGCCAATCGGCCAAGACCGACCAAGATTGGTCGTCTTGGAACGTGCGCCTGAAGAGGGCGTGACGTGCGGCCCTTGCGGCACTAGTTTTTTGTCGCAAATCGATCTCGACCACTCGATTTCACCGGATGAATTGAGTGACCCGGATCATAATTTCATGAGGTAATGGGGTATAGGCGCCTACACCATCATGCCATCTACACGCATGTATGGTCGGTTAGGCCAAAGTTGTATCCCATGCTTGGTTTCGACCAAGCTGAAGAGTGATGCCCGCGCACCTCTTCAAAACCCTAACTTCATCAAAGGTCGCATATGGGTGTCTCAAAGATCATCTCATCCGTCCAACTTCACCAGCTTGGTTATACACCACAGTCAGAGTTAATTGGTGAGTAAGGTATCATTACTCATCACTTTACCACACCATGATACAAAGATCAGCATAAAATACACACGATACTTCACAAGTATCGACTTCCTGAATAACACAGTTATTCAATTCAGCATTACATGCTACCTATCGAGGATCCACGATCCACACATTCCAGACATCAATCATGTCACAAACTGGGGGGATACATACTAGGGTATTGGTCTCAGCGGTTTACGGCGTGCGGCGTGCAACGCGCCATCACAAGAACGTGTTAGGAAGTCATGGACGGTTAGAGATGAACAGGAGAAGTGGGAAAGGCTGGTCGTGTATCACCAACGCACAACTCCACTACTCCATCACTCCACTTCCTCCACTTCCCACGAGAGACGTGAATAAGACTCAATGACTTGTATAAATAGGTTCTCCGCCCTATTTCCAAACAACGGAGAAAAAACAGAGAGAAAAAACAACAAGAAAACATCAGAGCCTGCTTACACCAATCGTAAGCTTGTTCACTTTCCTATTGCAAGTCATAAGCAAGTCTACACCTTCACATTCTCAACACCTTCTTCGCTTCCCTCCCTAAGATCAACCCCATCTCCTTCACTTTGTGACCGAAACAAGTCTGGAACGGCCATTTATTGGTTTAGTCCGGACTTGCACAGATTGATCTCTAGAATCTACAAGCACTCACCACGCAGTGCATTTGTTTAAGGTTTAAATTCATTCCTCATCCACACCACAAATTACCAAATTCTGCAGGAGTAGTTTTCACCCATAAACAACAACAATTTCAAGTTTTCATGAATTAATTACGGTTGGGTTTGAATTTTTTACGGCCGGGTTGTAGTTACTTTTGGATTTTGGTTACGGTTGGGTTTTAGTTACAGCTAGGTTTTAGTTACTTTTGGGTTCTGGTGACGGTTAGGTTTTAGTTTCGGTTGGAATTTAGTTATAGTTGGGATTTAGTTACGGTTAGGTTTTAGTTACGGCTAAGTTTTAGGTACTTGGTTACTATTGGGTTTTAGTTACGGTTTGGTTTTATTTAAGGTCGGGTTCTGGTTACTTTTAGGTTTTAGTTACGGTTGGATGCGAGAAACGAAAACCTCAGTCGTAACTTGTCTACGTTTGACCCCGAAAAACAAAAACCCAACCATAATTGGTTTTTGATTAGGTTCTTCCCAATTTTAACCAGTTACGGTTAGGATTTAATTATAACCTAACCATAAACCTCCCTAAAAAATCTAAAAAAAAGTAAAATTTCTACGTATTTTCACCAATTTTTGGCAATAAAAACGACATTGGAGCTAAATTAGATGTATACCTAATTATTTTCAACCACTAATTTCTTCACTTTGATGAATTAAAATCTAGGGTTTTGAAAAGAAATCCCCGAAAGGATAATATTCCCTTTACTTTTTTTCCACCAAAACTAACATCCTATCTGATTTAGTTTATTCACTAAGTATATAAAAAAATCATTAATCTAATCATTAGCTAACTAAATAATTAACATTAACTAACCGAGGGTAGTTTAGCCATTATAAAAATTCTTTAGATAAAGGGTTTTATAAATTTCTAACGGGTGACCTGTTTTTGTCCTATTAGTGAAGCCCCTCTATTGGAAAGTAACGCCCCTATAATAGGTTTCGTTTTATAGTTGAAGATAAAAATTCTTAAATGTATAGACCGCGTTTCTTGTTTTTTTCTTCTCCAGAAAATGGGCTATTTGCCCAAAAGGGTACTTTTCCCAGTTCAGATGGACGAGTAAACTTTTCCCCTGGGCCAAATGGACGAGAGATGGGAACAGACGTTACTACCCTTTTGTAACTGCCTAGAAGATATTGATTTCCTTTTCCCTCACAAAAGAAACTATGATCTCTCTCTCTTCAAAAGAAACCACCAACGTTCTTCATCTTCTCACTACCAGTAACATCAACTTCCTCCATTGTCTCCCCACCATCAACACTACCAGAAATCGTTTTCATCCACCGTCTCCTGAACATCATCACTACCAGAAGTTGGTTTCATCCACCGTTTCCTCAACATCAACACTGTACCGCTTACAAACACCATCAACACTACAACATGAGAGGTTTTTAGCATATTCTAATAATTAGGGTTTCAATCGACCAGTTCAGTGTATTGGAAGAATTAGGGTTTCAATCGATCAGTTTAATGTATATTGAAAGAATTAGGGTTTCAATCGATCCACATAATGTCTCCTAAAACTCGTAAGTTTTCAAACCCTAACTCTGTTTTGTTCTTATTTTCAGAATTGCATGATTAAATTGTTGAATTGGTTGTTCTTATTTTCATTTTAGTGGATTAATTTGTTGAATTGGTTGTTTTATTTTCATTTCAATGGATGTGTGGATGTAACTGGATGAAGTGTATGTTATAAATCAATTTGGTTTGCATCTATGTATATGAATTGTTTCAGCAGGTTTAAACTATGATGGAAATGGTTTAATCCAGTTTTAATCTACATTGTATATTATTTTAGCAAAAGGCTATGGAAACTCAGTCACATTAAGAGAGATTAAACTTTGGAACATTCCAACCATGGTTGGAGTGAATCATGGTTAGACAGTGTTGATGGGTGGCTTTTCTCATCAAGGGCATCCAACACATACAACATGCTAATTTCATCTCAGTTAGACATGTACACTACAGATTAAACCTTGATGAAACTGTTTTCATCTAGTTTTAAACAGTGACGTGTGGAATCTTGTATGGGCTTAAATTCGTTACTAAAATGTTTGGAGTATATGTCCATGTTAATATGTCATTGTCTATTGTAGATATCAGCGTAAATTCATTCATCTTGTATCTGAGTGACGAATTTGTTTCTTCAGACCATGTTAATATATCCTTGTTTGCTTTTGAATCTGAGATGCCATTATTGTTGTGTGTTATCAAAGCTAAGATGCAGAAACTTGGTTTCATCTAGCTCTAATATATATGATCTATCTGGTTTTCATATGATACCCGCAAAACCGGTTTTCATCCAGCTTTAAAGGTAGGATGTAGCTGATTTTCATTCAACTTTAAAATAGGATTTAACTAGTTTCGATTTAAATTGTTGAAGGAAGCAATAGCAAGAAAGGTGTTGGTGCTAAAATAAGAACCAAGAATAGGCATGATGTGAATGTGGGTGGTGAATCAAGCACCAGGAATATGGATAATGTAAATGTGGATGGCGAAATAGATGAGAAAAGTCGGAGAAAAGGGAAGGTAACAAAACGTTCCACTCAAATATGAAACCGTCAGTTGAGTTGTTGCGTTCACTGGTATTCAAGGAAATACAAGAGGTTGTATTAAGTGAGACTAAATTCTGGATCTTTATTGAGGCAATCAAAGAAGGAAAGATGGGCAAGGCTGAATGTAGCAAAGCTCCAAAGGCGTTAGAGTGCATCATAAGAAGTTTTGACCCGAACGAGTTAGCATTCAAGATTGGTGATCAAGTTTTCAAGACCGATCCAAACCATCTTGCTGTTATTTTCAAAATGTAGAGAATATGTATGAGTGAAGAAGATAGAAAACTTTATGGACCAAAGGAAGATCCTAGTTTGTAAACTTCTGCATTTTACACAAAGTATTTTCTGGAGATAAAGAGAAGGGATGATGAAAAAAAGAAAATGGAAGGTGAAAAGAAGAAAGCTGGAGCCAAAGAGAAGAAAATGACATACAAAGAGAAGAATACTGGGGACAAATTATATAAGATCTACATCGTTGAAGGAATAAAGGCTGTTATAAGTGAAGAAGGCAAGGAAGAAGAGTTGGTGATACTTTTGTTACTGTTCATGTTCTGTACAATCTTCTTCATAAACACCGGAGGTATGTATATCAACTACAAGTATTTGAACTACCTAGAGTCAATCGATACCATTAATAGAGTCTCATGGCCGGATCTTATCCATGAGAATCTAATGCAAAGTGCTGCAGCCGTACACAAGACACCTTACTCTATCAATGGTTGCAACTTCTATTTTCTGGTGAGTATCATCTTCTATCTTTTGAATATATTTCTTTGTACATTAATTGGACAAATGAATCATGTGGTGAGTATCATCTTCTATATTTTGTTGTTATAGTTATGGATGTTTGAACATATGAAAGGCATTAATAGGAAATCCGACAGTGATGGGTGGCCAAGGTTTGCAAGATGGGACTTGTATCAAATATCTTGCGAAATTGAGGGGAAGCTTGAAAATATTTCAAGAAATAAGGTAAAAATCTATCCCTATTATCACTGGATGAAACCAGTTACATCCTATGTTATCACTGGATGAAAACCAGAAAACCAAGTTACATCTTGTGTTGTCACTGGATGAAACCAGTTACATCCTGTGTTTTAACTGGATGAAATCAGTTACATCATGTGCTAACAGAAATGGAAAATATGTTTTTACGTGTTTGCAGGTTGTTGATTTTGTTGGTAGATGGAGTGAAGAGGAGAAACAATTATGCTTGTTTGATAAGGCATAAAATGACGAAGATGAAGACAAAATTTCCAAGTTGAAGAATGTGTTAGAGCACTGCTCGGTCGAACTCGCAAGCATAGCTATCTCAAGCTTGTTTGTCAAGTTTAGTTGCCAAAACTATAAGTCTTGATTTCTAGTCTACTTATAGCTAAGTCTCGGATCAGGATATAAAGTGTAGTTGAGCTTTAGACTTAACGACGTTCATTGAATGAATACGAATAACTACTCAAGGGAACATGTGGAACTTCATCAACAAAAGGTATGTGGAGACTTAAACTCATCTATCACTCAAAAGTCTATCTATTCTATCTCCTATTTGAGACAAAATTCGTATTGCTATATAGACTTCAATTATACACATTTGATATTTTGAGCCGAGTTTATCTCGCTTATCTATTTCTCGAAATATGTGTTGGTAAGCTTTCGCTTTAACAAAGTTCATCTTTTATTCTTGACGAAAATCAAAAGATGATCATGTGAAAATCGCCTTGTAACATCTTACATGATTTGTGTGATGCAATCATTTGGTGTAGACTCGGAATGTTTCGTATTGATCATTCGATCACTTGAAAATTCCTTTGGAGCTAATAGTTGTGTGAGACATTTATTGTCGTCTTCTAAGAATGTTTCAGTGATTGAAATTAGAGTTTAGAACATGTAACCATGATTGGATATAAACATAGTGTGTGTATTCACAATTGTGTAAGGTCCAAGTTCAGGAACCATGGGATGCGTACCCGTACGCGTACTGGTTGGTTAATGGAAGTCCGTGAGCTAAGTATGCGTACCCATACGTGTACGGCGTAAGTCCAAGTTCCAGAATTCAACAGAGGTTGTAAGTATGCGTACCCGTTTGCGTACTTGCGAAACCAAACTCAGTCCGACTACTTAAGTATGCGTACACGTTTGCGTACTTGAGTAGGTTATGTTTTAAAATCGGTTTGTTCATGAACTAATACATTTATAAATTAAGGAATGCAATCTTTTGCAAACCGTGGCTATAATGTTCATGAAATGATTCGAGTGAATCAAAACCGATTTTGCTTCAATTTTTTTTTGTATACTTCTATGAGAATATAAAAAAATTTAACAACTCTCTAACTAGTTTCATTTGAGTCTTTTGAACTAGTTGTGATAAAGATGAATAAGGTTGATATGAAAGTGTTCATATGGCTAACCTCGGTTAACTATTGTTTAACCAACTAAGTATACATGTTTAGATACGGTTACCTTTATCTAAATGTTGGTACATTTCATTTGTGTATGCATGACAAGCTAATTTCGATCTAACGGTTGAAAGATATTAGCTTGAATCTAATCAGGTTTTCATCTAACGGTGAATATTGAATGCTTTTGTTACCAAGGTAGCATTGATTGCAACCCATGATTTGGAGACTATATAAGAGAGAACTCTAGCAACTGGGAAACCTAATCCCCACACCTCCTGTGTGATACTAGTTGCGACTAGAGTCGATTCTCCTTTAACCTTAGGTTTTTCTAAAATCCAGTAGGTTAACGACTTAAAGACTTCAATGGGATTGTGAAGCCAGACCCAACTATTTTCTCTGTAGTTGCGTGTTCTTATTTTGCTATTTTCTATTGTGATTTAGTACTATCTTCTTCAAGATTTGATCGAGATTTATTCTCCGATAGGCAAGATTAAAAAGTAGTCACAAACACCTTCGTCTCATCGTTTGTGATTCCACAATATCTTGTTTCGTTAATCGATTAAGATTATTGTGAGGTGATTGATATTACTAGGCTGTTCTTTGGGAATATAAGTCCGACCGGTTTGTCAATTGGTTCCTGTTCACCTTAATTTATCAAAAGACAAAACAAAACTCGTACGTATATCTATGGGAGACATATTTATCTATTCAATAGGCTTTTCTGTGTGATACAGATTTGTTTATTAAGTCTTCGACTTTGGGTCGTAGCAACTCTTAGTTGTAGGTGAGATCATCTTAGGGAATCAAGTGCGCATAATCCGGCGTGGTTCTATAGGCGTAAGGAACGCAACTGTACCTTGATCAGTGTGAGATTGGTTAGGGATCAACTACATTCCAGTTCGACGTTAACTTGGAGTAGGCTAGTGTCTGTAGCGTCTTATATTAATACAGTGTGGTGTTCAATCTGGACTATCTAGGTCCCGAGGTTTTTCTGCATTTGCGGTTTCCTCGTTAACAAAATTTCTAGTGTTTTTGTTATTTCTTTTCCGCATTATATTTTCAATATAATTGAAATATCACAAGTTGTGCGTAAGCTCAATCAGTTTGTGAATCCGACCTTTAGGTTGTTGATTAAATTGATTAACACTTGAACATTGATCTTTGGTACCGTTCAAGTTGTTTCACATAATAATCAGGATCGCGGATTTCTATCTGTTTGATTTGTTGATTACGTTGTGAAACAGAGATACAACTCTTGGATATATTTTTTGATTGAGCTCGCTTTATTAGTTGGTGCTATCAGAAGTATAATGGAGTTTGTCCATATAGATTGCTAAACGAAATATAGGGTGAGGTTGTTAGACCCCCGCTTTTTCAGAATGAACTAGAAGAGAAAGACAAGATTATTTGTCACTTGAATGCTGAGTTAGGATCAAGGAATACTGAGTTGGAAGCAAAGGATGTTGAGTTGGAAGCAAATGATAAGACAATCTCGGACTTTCAAAGTCAAGTGGAATTGTTGAAAGCGCAACTCAATCCTCAACCGGAAACTCCGCAATCTTCACCTCTTCATACACCTGATAATTTTTTCAATCTTAAAATCACTCAAGGGATGAACAAAGTTGTGTGGGGTGTTGTTCCTGAAGACGCTAGCAAGGGAGGTGAAACTACTGGAGCCGTAAATCCAGATGCTGAGGATGTTGTTCATGCAAACATTGACGTGGATGATGAGATTCCCAAAGCAGAACCTCTAACAGCAGAACCTCTAGCAGAAATTATCGAACAAAAAATTGTCGCAACAGAACCTTTGGCAGTTATGAATCAACTTGGATCGATTATGAGAAACGTGAAGCATACATATAAAAGGACTAGAAAGAATTTTGGTTCGGAGTTTGTAACAATAGAGGATGAACGTGCAGAGAAGAAGCAAAAGGAAGATAAGTTGAAGAAGTTAACAAAGAAAAACAAGTTGTGGAAAAATTACTTGAGTGGCGGAGAAAGAGAAACTGAAGAAAAGTTAATAAAGGAGTACGTTGGAACTGGAAACTTAAGGTACTTACACGCATCCTTTTGTTAATTTTTTTTTTATTCTACCGCAAGTGTTTTTGTAAAAGGTGATGGAATATGCAGGATGAAACCATAAT
>JAJJWW010007920.1:0-45929 GCA_023531295.1 Papaver armeniacum | reverse complement strand
CAGGTATCTAATTGCTACAAGGCCAAATATTGGACATGGAGTTGGAATAATTAGTCGTTTCATGGAAGCTCCTAGACAGTCTCATTTACAAGCAGCAAAACGTATACTGCGTAATCTCAGTGGCACCATGGATTTAGGGATGTTTTACACATCATCTAAAGAATCTGAATTGGTTGGTTATACAGACAGTGACTGGGCTAGAGATATTGAAGACAGAAGGAGTTCTTCAGGCTATGGCTTTCACATTGGATCAAGCTTCTTTAGTTGGTCATCTAAGAAAGAACAGGTGGTTGCTCTTTCCACGGCTGAAGCTGAGTATATGTCTGCTGCTTCTTGTGCTACTCATACAATATGGTTAAGAAGGATGCTAGACTTCTCGAGTCATAAACAAGAAGATCCTACAAGAATCATATGTGACAATAACTCGGCTATTGCGGCGACAAAAACCAGGTTTTTCATGGTAAAACAAACATATTGATATTAAGTATCATTATATTTGTGGTAGTAACAAATAAGGAGATTATTATGAGCTTTTTGAAGTGAAGAGCAGTTCTGATATTTTTACAAAAGCTTTGAAGGTAGAAACTTTCATCAACTTAAGATTAATCTTTGGGAATGACAAGCTTACGAGTCTTGGTGTTTGTACCTAATATTTGGGCGCCAACATTAACTAGCGCAAGCCTTATTAGCGGAGGAATTTTCGGAGACACGTTGGGCCGCAATTTATTTGGGCGAATATTGTTTTTGGCTACAATTTAGCTGCCACGGACCTACCAGCTGATAGCTACCCGGCCAAGTCAGGATCCATGAAGTCAACGCGCGGTCAATGGTCAAAGTCAACCGTCGGTCAATTGTCAAAAGTCGGGTTGCAAGTCGCACCTCTGGCCAATTTTCAGGTCATGTTGCCCAACGCGACTAACAATTTCGGCTAAGTGATACACCGTGCTGCCGGCCGGTCTCTACCCATGTTGTCGGCCATCACGCCATCAACATCCATCCATACTACCAGCCATTATGCATGTCGGCCCGTCGGTCCATCATGCGGGTGGTAACACATGGAGGCATGGATGGAGGTTTCATGCGAATTGATTCAAAGAGGCATGCAAGAGGCGGTTTCATGCGGATTAATACCGGGAGGCATGCAAGGGCGGTTTCATGCGAGTTAATTAAGCGAGCATACAAGCAGTTTCATGCAGAATTGATTGCAGGGCATATTAATGCCATTTAAGTATATCTCGAAATTAGGTGTTAAAATCAGATAAATAGGGATGCCTGGTAGGAGAAAGGGATGAAAACCCTAGATGGGAACCAATTGTAATATAATCAATAAAATAACTCTCCTTAGGGAGATTCATCGTGGATATAGGCACAATGTTTGAACCACGTAAAATACTTTGTCTTTGTTTGTTTCTCCATTTTGTTCTTAGCCAAATTTTACCTAATCTTCAATAATCGTCATCATATCATCGTGGTTGTGCCTAAAAGTAATTTTAGGTACAAACACTGATTGAGGAGGCTGTTAGAAAGTGAGTTCAATCAAGACTCTTTAGTGTTCGAACTATAATAGGAAAGTGAAGTTTTATTCTAGAAGAAACTAGAATGTTCCGTAGGTTTTGCTTGTAGGAAGTCTTTGTTTGCTTGCTTAGTACGTACTTCTTGTTAGGAAATTTTGATATGTTTGGAAGTTTTTTACGGGGTTTGTCTTAGTATAAGTATAGGCTTTGAGTCCCGAGTTTTGTAAGCAACGATGCGAGTTCTTAAGTGAATCTTCTTAGCTTCAACTTCTTCTTTTCTTGTGTTTTACATATTTTTCTCCGTCACTTGTTTGCTGCGTTATTCTTGATCAATAGGAGAAAGACTTGGGTCCAACAGAATCTCTCAGAGATTCAAAACAGGTTTTGAATCTATTATTACGCGCTAACTTATATATATAAATAGATATGACACTAACTCAACTGGTGGCTTTCTATAATTGTGATGTAAGACATCTACATTTTGATGTATCAAGCTGTCCCGTTGATCCCATTGTCCGTATCAACAATGACAACATCCCATAACGTTTGTATCCAGCCCCATCACAGTTGATCCCCCTTATTGTATCAACTGTCCACATTGATTCTTTGGTTTACTTGTGTGTTACAAGTCTAGGATTTCTTCTTTTAGAGTTTCCTTATTTCTTCTTTTAGAGTTTTTCTATTTTTAGGTTCTTATTATGCCTATATAAACAGGCTTATTAAGTTCTTGTAACACACATTATTATTATAAAAGATTATTCAAAACAACTCTTTCAGAGCTTTCTATCCTTCTCATCTCTAAACCCTATTTTTTTTTCTGTTTTCTCCGCTTTTCTTCCATTCTCATCACCCATAATCTCTGTTGCCTTCTTCCCCTACACGTCTTGCATTAGTTGGTATCATTAACGATAGATTAGATTTTCATCTTTTCTCACGATCCTATTTTAAACCCATGACCCTTTTATCAAAAATAAAAAATATATTCTATGGTCAGGCAACGTTACTCAAGAAGTTTTTACACTTGCTATTACTAAGCTTACGGATCTTATCACTTCAAGTATTGCTACGGTTTCTACAAGTATTACTACGGTTTTGAGATAACCTAACGAAACTAGAGAAAACTTGCTTTAATCGATCCGAAAATTTAGACAAGAAGTTTGAAGATATTCATCGATCTTTGACAAGTTTGTTAGCACTCTTAAGATTGAGGATGAAGAAACTTTAAAGTTACTTCTTTGAAGCTAAGAAATCATCATCCTCAAAGAAGAATCCGTTTGTCCAGAAGGATGATATTCCTGATAATATTATGCAACAGATAAACAGAACTTTACAACATGAAGGATTTATTGGTTATACTCCTAAGATAAGTTCTATTCCTCCCGTACACGACAGTGATGATGACGACCTTGAAGAAACACAACAAGAACAAATTTGGATTGACAAAAAAGGTCAAATCTTCACAAAATCCTTACGATTCTTTACTCGAATACAAGTTGAAAGCCGACATTCCAAGTTTTAATGGTAGTTTCAAAATTGAAGAACTTTTGGATTAGTTTTATGAGGTTGAGGCTTTCTTTCGGCTATGGAAATTCCGGATGATTCTAAAGTTAGACTTGTTGCGTATAAAGCTTAAAGGAGGTGCTTTGTTGGTGGAAACCCTATGTGAGGTCGAGTTCTTTCTTCAAAACCTCCTATTCGTACTTGGACTCGAATGTGCAAGTTATTACGAGCTAAGTTTCTTCCTCAAGATTACAAACAACAATTGTTTGTTAAACTTCAAAACGTAGACAAGGACACGTCTAGTAGAAGAATATGTGTGAGAATTCTATAATCTTCTTGCTTCGTAATCGGTGAAGAGTCGGAAGAACAACCAGGTAGCAAGATTTATTGAAGGTTTGAATATTCTTATTCAACAGGGAATGGTTCAATCAGTTTTCACAATGGTTTAAGCTATACAACAAGCTATAAAGGTGGAAAGGCGTATCCTTAGTACTTCCAGACAAGCAACTCCTCTCCAAGCTCGTTATCAGCATTACTATAAAGCTGCCAAACCATATAATCCTTATTATGGTACTCAAGTTGAACAGGATCACCATTCATTGTTGACCCACACGATTTCAATCATAATTCAACTTATCCCCAACACCAGCGACTGTGAATTTTCTTTTGCTCAACCCGGCTTCAACACCTTCACCCATATTACCATCTCCTGTTGCATCTCCACCCATTCAATAACAACAACAACAACAGCAAGCTAAAACTACAAATGCCAGATTCTCTAATAGAATGCAACAATAGTTTCCACCTCCTAATAGAGCTCCTAACATTTATTCCAAATTCAGAGGGGATAAATGCAATAAATGTAACCAACCCGGTCATTCCTCGGTGATTGTCGGCGCTTTAATGGTTTCATTGGAGATAATCGGTACATTAAGATCAAAGGATAATGAAGTTTTTGATGATGATGCAAGTGAAGAGTTGAAAATATTGACTTACATGAGACTTATGGTGATCACTTTGTTGGAATGATTCGACCACTCATGCTTACTGAACCTTGTTATTCTCAAAGACATAATATTTTCAAAACCAAGTGCTTCATTGGTGGTAAAGTCTGTGACATGATCATTGATAGTGGAAGTGTGGACAATTTCATTGCATCTGTTATCGTCGAGAAGATGGGATTACCAACTACACCACATCCTACCCATTATTTTGTAGGTTGGGTGAATAGTTCCTCTACACAACAAATTACTCATCAGTGTGTTATTAAGTTTTCTTTTGTTGGTTATGAAGAATCTGTGCTATGTGATGTCATAGATATGAGATGCTACTGCATCTCCCTACTTGGAAGGCCATGGAAGTATGATGTTAGAAGCAGTTCATAACCCCCATTTGAGAATACTTACACCTTTTACAAAGATGGTAAGCAGTGACTCTGTTTCCTTCGAAATCTTCTTCAATAATTAAAGAACATAGTGATTGCAAGACTCTTGCTTTGGTGGCTACTATCTCTCTGCTCTTTACAATCAACTCATAGTTTAAGTTCTCATGAAGACACCAAACCTATGGTACAAGTTCCTTCTCGGTACAACCTTTATTATCTAAATATCATGCATTATTTCTGAAGAATTACCTCGTGATTTTACCACCTTTTCGAGATGTTCAAGCATTGCATTGATCTTATTCTGAGCTTCTTTACCTAATCAATCTCATTATAGGTTAAGTCCCTACTGAACATGAAATATTACAGGTCAAATTAATGATTTATTAACTAAAGGATTAATTAGACCTAGTAATAGCCCTTGTGCTTATCTTTGATTTTCAGGTACCTAAAAGGATAATGGATGGAGAATGTGTATAGATTGCGAGCTTTGAATCGTATAACTATTCCTTATAGGTTTCCCATTCCTCGTATTGAGGATATGATTGATCTTTAGCGAGGTCTATCATTTTCACTAAACTTGATCTTCGCAAATTATCATGATTAGAATCATAATTGGAGATGAATGGAAACGCTTTCAAAAGAGGATTATATGAATGGCTTGTTATGCCTTTTGGTTTATCTAATGCTCCTAGCACATTTATGAGACTCATGAGTCGATTTTACAACGGTTTCTGAGCAAGTTTGTCATTGTGTACTTTGATGACATATTAATTTTATTGAAGTGCAAAAGAGCATATCAATCATCTTTCTCGGTATTCAAAGTTTTGTATCTGACAATTCTTTGTTTGTGAACTTGAAGAAATGCACATTTATGTCGTTTGAGTTACTTTCTTGGGATATATTATCTCTTCCAAGGGTATTCATGTGGATCCTTCTAAAGTTCAAGCTATTATGGATTGGCTTGTTCCTACTTGTATCAAAGAAGTGAGGAGTTTTCATGGACTAGCTTCTTTTTATAGGCGTTTTATGCACGAAATT
The DNA here is from genome assembly GCA_023531295.1 of Papaver armeniacum. Classification (NCBI taxonomy): domain Eukaryota; kingdom Viridiplantae; phylum Streptophyta; class Magnoliopsida; order Ranunculales; family Papaveraceae; genus Papaver; species Papaver armeniacum. Next base: position 40,493 of record JAJJWW010007920.1, on the reverse strand, counting down.
TCAGCACCATTGCTGCCCCTCTTCACCGATTGTTTGAAGAAAGAAGCGACATGGGTGAAGAGGCTAATAAAAGTTTTTAATACTCTTAAGAAAAAACTATGTCCAGCTCCTATACTTGCTCTCCTCGACTTTTCCAAGCCTTTTCAAGTTGGTCGTGATGCTTCATTATTGGAATTGGGCAGTTTTTATCTCGAGAAGGACATCCATTTGCTTATCATAGTGAAAAGAACTCGAGACACAAAAAGTGGTCTACATATGAACTTGAATTACTTGCACTTGTACAAGCTCTTAAATAGTGGCATACTTATTTGGTTCATAGAGTTTGTCATTAATACGTAATCATGCTTTGAAGTATCTCGAAACTTGACAAAGGTTAATCGTATGCATGATAGGTAGTTATCCACAATTAACAAGTACACCTTTTCTGTCAAACATAAAAGTGGGAAGCTTAATCAAGTTGCATGCACCGGTAGATGGCGACATCTTTTAGCAACCATTCGAAATGAGAGTTTTACTTTTGATTACATCAAAGAGATTTATCTTTGAAGATGATGACTTTAAATCGATTTAGGAACAATGCGATTCTTTGGTTCATGGAGTTGATGACTTTCTAATTCAAGATGGCTTCTTATTTAAAAGGTAATCGTCTTTGCATTCCTAATGGCTCTTTCGTCTTCATTTTAATACGTGAATTGCATGAAGTGGACTTGGTGGCCATTTTGCGAGGAGATAAAACTATTGCACTTATAGAGAACGCTACTGCGGCCTTCACTTAAGCGTGACGTACAAAAATACGTTATGAAAGCTAAAAGTGCTATTTCAAAACACCCGGCCTTTACCTCCTTTACCAATTCCCGAAGCTTTATGGGTGGACATTAGCATGGACTTCATTCTTGGTTTACCTAGAACAACTAGAGGTAATGATTCGGTGATGGTTGTTGTGGATAGATACTCAAAATGACTCATTTTATAGCACGCAAAAAATCTACGGATGCTTCAAATGTTGCATCTTTATTTTTCGAAGATAGTTCGATTACATGGCATTCCTAAGTCTATTACTTGATAGAGATACTAAATTTCGAGCTATTTACGGAAGACATTATGGATGCGTTTGGGAACTAGTTTGCGGTTCAAAGACTTACTTCATCCTCAAAGCGATGGGCGGCCAAGTTGTCAATCGTTCTTTAGTGTCTGATTCGAACCAAATGCATTGATAACAACAAACAATGGGATATTTTCTTTGCATTCAGCACTTCAGAACAGATCTACAATAAAACTCCAATTGAAATTGCTTATTCAAAGGTGCCTAACCATGTTCTAGACTTGGTCAGACGGGTTACAACCAATGTCAAAGCCGATAACTGTTGGACCAAGCTTCTCAATTACATCATGAGGTAAAAACAAAACTTGAGGAGTCCAATGCTAAATACAAGAATCTGCCAGATAAGCATAAAAGATTCAAAACTTTTCAGAGGAGAGGCTTGGTAATGATTCATTTAAAGAGAAAGATTTCAGTTGGTACTTTTAATATGACTAAGATGAAGAAGTACGGCCCTTTCAAAATAATGAAAATCGGTGACAATGCATATGTCATTGATCTACCCAAGAATGGAACATTTCGAATGTGTTCAATGTTCAAGAGATTTTACCTTTCATGGTGATAATGACCTATTCTTTGTTTGATTAACTTCAGAGACAGTTTTTCTCAGAAGGGGGCCCGATGTAGGACACCTACCTATTTTGATGTATCAAAAAAACTGTCCCGGTTATCCCATTGTCCGTATCAACAATGTGTGATTGATCCCATAACGGCCTTATCAACTGTCCACCCATTGATCCTGCATTGTATCAACTATCACAGTTGATTCTTTGGTTTACTTGTGTTTCAAGTCTAGGATTTCTTATTTTAGAGTTTCCTTATTTCTTCTTTTAGAGTTTTTTTTTTTTTTAGGTTCTTATCATGCCTATATTATTATTTAAGGTTTTGGGAATATTTCAAAGGAATCTTACACTAAATGGATAGATTCATCGTTCTTACGAAGTTTCGGACTTAGAGTTCATAATTTGTATGTCGTTATACCACATTTGAAGTTCGAATCAACACCGATCTTCATATTTATCGATTTAATGATGTATCATGCTAAGTTTGAAGTCGAACCATCTTGAATTTCGTGGTCCATCTCTTAGTAATCTTATAACCCGAGTTTACCAAAGTGAACTAAAGCTACTTCATGACTTGTATGACTTGTCAAAATTACTTCATGACCTATGCGACTAGTCAAAATTCAAACCGAAAGCACAAAAGAGAAAGCACAAAAAAACAAAGAGAAAGCACAAATAAACACACCAATTATCGAATTCATTTTTCATTTTCCGATTCATTCTTATACATTTTTTGGATTTTTTTATATGATAATGTCGATAACAATGTCCTAAATTTATTAATATTTTTTTTGGATTTTTTTCATGTCGAAGGTTGATAATTAAACCGAAAAACATGAGTTCATATTAACACAGAAAGCACAAAGAAAACACACTTCCTTGATCCGTATGACGCTTTAAATCAAATCTTTACCGTCCATAGATTTTTCATAATCCGTATGAATGCTTTTCATCAAATCTTTACCGTCCAATTTCCTTTCTACAAAACGATCAATTTTTTTTTCTCTTGCCTCTTTAGTTTTTCTATGTTGTTTCTTCCTTTACTCTTTCTCGTCTTCGCGCTCCTAAAAGAAGAAAACCCTAACCCAAAATTTCTAACTACCACCATATCTCGTCTCGCTCTCAATTTGTATGTAAAACACTTACTAAGTTGTAGATTTCAAACCATAGATTTCAAAACAAAAGTAAAAAAACCCCATATCTCAATATTGAAGTAAAAAACAAACCTAGATTTCAAAATCAAAATCTCCAAGAAAAATAAATCATTGAGGGATGGGTTGTACGCGGATTTCGTAGTTACATCGATCGGGAATGTTGGGTGGTGGATGAATTTGGATTTGGAGTGCAAAATACAGCAACATCTCGGTCTTTATAAACCGTAAATCCACCCACGGAATAAGTTTCTACCTCAACCGGTTCTTCTTTTTGTTATTTTAGCCGATTCAATTCAACTCCAAGACTTTGAACAATTCTCGATGATTTTCCAAGCTCATCACGGCATCAACACTATCAGGGAACCAATTTCCTCATCTCGGTACTCGATTCAACATCACAATCATCAAAACCTAAATCCGATACTAACCCTTTAGCAGACAAACCCACTTTTATTCATTTGGGAACTCGAATTTATTCTATCCTGTTCTTCAAACCCTAACCGAATTCAACCTCAAGTCTAATTCGACATTCCTCCGTAACAAAGCCGCAACCATATTTCTCTCTAAATTTCAGTGAAGTAAACGTTTTGACAGGAGAATCAAGGTGGTGGTGACTCGCTGATGAAAGGGAAAGAAGAGATGGGTAATTGCCGATGTCAATCTTTTTCCATCGAATTACAAGGAAGAATCAGGTCGATTCGTTTGTGCTTTGTACTGATTTTTTTCTTACTTTTCAATTTTGATTCCCTTGAAATGACTTATTACCCTTGAGTTTGGGTGATTTATTGTTTTGTTTCTTAAACCGATTATGATTGTTTCTTCTTCATTCTTCATCTCTGTCTAGGGTTGATGCTTAATTTGAGCAAACATGGATCTCAAACTTTTGGAAATTAGATTAAAAGGAGAAGACATCGAATTTGTGAGAATCGAAATGTAAGAACTACTATCTATTTACATACTTACTACACGTTACTTTGTTCTTTACTCTTTTGTGATAGAGAAATTATATGGCGAATGCAATTTCTTCATTCATTGTTTATTTGGTAACATGAATTTCTGTGGGTGTTTAGGGAGAATGGATTTTATCAAGTAAAGAAACTTGCGGATTCAAGATGGTTAATCTGCCATGTATGCTTTAAAAATCAGTGGATGCTCATGTCTTCAAAGACCCTTTCTTAACCCAAGTACCCATTTTGCAGACTTTTTGGCAAAGAAGTTGGATGCAGGTCTTGGGTTTAGATTCTTTCATATCATCCCCGATATTGACAATTATATTTATCATTGTATATCCAAGTAATTGTCAGTTTTTGCAGGTTTTATCAATGTCGATGGACCTCTTTTGTAGATAAAACCATGATAACAAACGCATCTCTTGTATTCCAGGTGATCTTATTGATATCACAAGAGTGAGGTCTTGAACTCCATTAATTTCTAATGATATTCGGCACATTCATGCTTGTAGACTACCCAATGTTATAGCTTTTTCCTTTTTTGACGTGCAACTAGTTTGGTCAAGAGCTTTCACGTTAGACATATGAGTATTGTGTTGGATGTGGATGTTGAACCTTCAAATAAGTGGCATGGTCTTGAAGGTGATGAATAATTGAGATGTTATCATGAGAATGCATACTTAACTATGTTTATCATGAGAATGTTTTAACTCTAATTGCTACTTAATTTGTGCTTTGTAGGGATTATAAAGTGACATTGTTATTCTATTAGGCTTCGGTGATTTTGTCAATATCGTCGGGACAAGGGAAGCGAAATTAGATGATATATTGCAATGTTGAAGCTTGTAAAGGAGTAAAATGTTTAGTGTTCAATTCGGACATTGTGGATTCTTCTTTGGAAGATTTCAAGGGTATGAACTAATTTTGATCAATAGAGGTGATATTTTTCCATAATTCAACGTAATCCTTTGATTAGTGTTGTTATTTTGGCCGAAACCTTAATACTTTCCATTTTACCGTATTGCGAGCAATCAAGTTACCACCACTGACTAGATTTTCCTTGATGTTATAACAAGGTTAGCAACCTTGACCTTTAAGTACCACTCAAGATCGTCTCCCGGAAAGACTTCTAACTGACGAGAACTCACAAATCTTTGGAGAACTTATGTATGGAAGCACCGACTAGGAAGTAGTTTTCGTGAATTGGGAAAGCTTGGAAATAAAAACTTCTTATGTTGGCAATATTTGAGTGTGTTTTAGAGTCGTGAATGAATTAGGAAACTTGGAGTGCGACCCAATACTAGTTCTGTGACGAATAGGGTTTTGAATTATATCACATATCAAGTTTATATGGGTTTCTTTTTGGCAAGTAGTATTTTGTTTTTACATGAAGTCATTTCCAAGTTTATTGAGATATTATATTGATTATTGTAAATTGTCTGCTACATGTCCTATTGATCCTTAGCCGCTTCACTTACTACAAGAAGAAATGATCGAGTTGAATCAAGTTGCGGAGTGGTTTGAGCAAATTGATGGCCTTGAAGAGTTGGTTTCTGTGGTGCAGGTTCCCGCGTCTTTGAAGAATGAATTTCGCCAAGGCAACATGCTCGTTATTTAGTTGCAATGAAACCCGCGGAGTGCGTTGCGTGAGCTTGACGAAGATTGCAGGGGTCCGATATTGCTAACAAAAGCTTGTGATGATTGTAGGCTAGGGTTGTAACCCTGAGCTTAAGTCAGTGATTGAGTTAACATGAATGGATTACACCTGGAGATGCAGAGATGAAGTTGTAGAGCAATTCCAGGATGCCTAAATTAGTCACAATGGGCTACGACGATGTGTTTAATTAAAAGGTAGAAATTGGTATCGATATTGAGAAATGAAGCCGTGAGACATTTACAATTACCGATTCGAGGTTGTATGGCTAAAAACTTATACTGGGATTAGTCTTTGAAGCTTGCGGTCACAATGTCACCCAAAAGAGGAGTCCAAGGGTTGAGATGATTTTTGAAGGTGAGAAATAATATCTAGAAGGGTTTTGCTAAACCCCGAGTATGTTATGATTATTTTTTTTCAAGGTCGAGTTCGTAAACCGATCTTCTTTAGTAATAAACAATAGTGATTATGATCTTCTGTAGTAACAAACAATAGTGATTATAATTGAAAACTTGATCTTCTTTCATGGTTATCAAAGTATTCTGATTTAATTTTGTATTTAAATTCTCAAAATTTTAATTTTTTTTTCAAATTGAATATGTACCACAACTCGTGAATTATAGTTGTCAAAGAAATGACATGCAACTCTTCCCATAGTTGTCAAATAAGTGACATACAATTCAAACCAAAGTTGTCAAAGAAGTGACATACAACTAAAGCAAAAGTTGTCAATGAGATGACATACAACTCTAACCATTGTTGTCAAATAAGTAACATACAACTCAAACAATTGTTGTCAAAGAAATTTCTACAATCCCAACAAGTGTAATGTATGAGTTATTTCACAACCCTTGGTATGAGTTGTGTTAGGCATTAAGAGGAAATTTGAAAGACATTCACAACCGAAAAAAGCGTTGTATACAATGGAACGACAAACTGTTTTACTTACTAGTATTGACGAGTTGCAAAGAATTGAAGACTTTCTACAACCCCCCTTGTGCAACCTATAGATAAACGTCGTCTTATATTGTACGACAACCTGTTTCAAGGTAGTTAATCGCTATTTTTTCCCCGTAGTAACGATATCGAGCTGTTTGTGGATAAAAATCAACACAATAGCTTCCACGAACTAGCTTGTTGTGGAAAAAAAAAATCAACACAACAGCTTCCACGAACTTGCTTGTTGTGGATAAAAATCAACACAATAGCTTCCACGAACTAGCCATAAAAGCTTAAACGATCTCGAGCTTGCTGTGGATAAAAATCAACACAATAGCTTCCACGAACTAGCTTGCTGTGGATAAAAATCAACACAATAGCTTCCACGAACTAGCTTGCTGTGAGAGAAGAGGTGTTTTAGCTTGCAAAGGGATTTGGATCATAGGTTTGATTTAGTCCATTACTTATACACTGCTTTCTTTTCTTCGATGTTACAAATCAGAATCTTTGCCAAAAGCTGGTCAAACAATTTTTAGCATCATTGAGATAAACTTTCAAGGACTTATTACCTTATTCATGCGGTGAAGATTTGCTTCTTAAGGCAACTCCGTGAGCAAAGGTCTTTGGAGCATATTCACTTTTCCAATTTGTCCCAAATTTTTAGGCTGAATAGCCTGCAACTAAGTGCTTAGTACCTCACGGGGTTAGTGTTGAGTTGAGCCATCCAACGATTAATGAATCCTGTGATTCATATGCAGAAAGGCTGGATTAATGTCTTCACTTTCAGGAAGTGTTCAAGCGTGCTTGACTTTTAGATCCATCTACAAAGCCGGGAGATCATACCCTTTGAGAATAGGTCTAACTGTGCTTTCCAAAGTAGATGATTTGTTTCACAGTGTTTAAGAGTCACCAGTGATGTATTTGAACCTTGCGAAGGGTGTTGGTGTTGTCTGCCATTTTGATTAGGGTTTTGCTGGTTTTGTGTTTTTTTTTTTTTTTTTTTTTGAGTTTCGGGTTTCGTGATATTTCAAGCTGGATCAATGGTCGATACCAAGAGAAGAGGTGTTTTAGGTAGAATATCTTCCACAAGGGATGTGGAGATTTGGTTCTTTATTTATATCATAAAACAGTTACATTGGTCAAAACCATAAAGAGAAATACAAGTAGATCCTGGTTATTAGCCTGAGCTATCTGTTGAAGACTAGACTCGCTCGGTTTCTACGGACTTCGTATTTGTGGAGACTGTTTTAGTATTAGTCATCTTTGACTCGTGGATAAAAATCAACACAATAGCTTCCACGAACAAGCTTGTTGTGGATAAAAAAATTAATACAACTTCAACGGACATAGCCATAAAAGCTTACCCGAACTTTGATCTCGCTGGTTGTGGATGAAAAATCAACACAACTTCCACGAACTTAGCTATAAAGCTTACACGAACTTATCAAGTCGGATTAAAAATCAACACAACTTCCAAGAACTATATATATGATATTTTTTTGTTACGTCAGTGTTGCGTATCTCGCTCCCAAGCGGTGGTTCTACTTTAAGTTGAGGTGATATGTAACTCGCCTCAAAGAAATTGTGAGTGACATGCCGCTAATGCTCCGGGCACAAGGGTGCACTTCCTGATGCATTCTCCGCGCATAGAAAAGAGGAATAAATTTTTCTCGCTATCTCGAATGCGCGTAGGGGGCCAATCCTACTATTCAAGATGCACGCAGAATTAAGATGTGTGCATCAAAAATGCTCGCCACATGAGTTTCCGGGCGCGGACCATCAGACATGGATTTCTGGGCACGGACCGCCGGATAGGTTGACACTCCAATCGTGACCAGACCAAATTGTGTCTCAAAACTAGGGCGCACTTTCAATTAAATCATTAGTTATCAAGTGAACAGATGTATATTATTATGGTTTGATAACCAAAATCGTCAGAAATGAGATGAGATAAAGGCATAAAGGGTAAATAAAGGCAGTTAACATCTTCCCCAAATATTAGCTGAGGAGCGGATGCGCTCAAACATATGGAAGCTGCTGGATGGCAGAAGGGCTAAAACTTCTGGTAAAAGAAAATCCCTTCCCTTTGTATTTTGTGACTATAGCAATGGGTCCTTCTCTGCATTGTGAACCTGCATATTGATGTATCATTGGTGTTGCAAGGAAGCTTCCTTGTTCTCGTGTCATGGCGAGTTTACTCTTACGAAGGAAATGATTACGAGTGAAGGGAGCTGATACTTTGTCGTGGTCCTCTTACATGAGCTCGTTCTCCGTCCTGCGTTGATTTTTAGTAAAGGTGACTGGGGCTTCTCCATTAGACATGGATTGCAGAGTACCCCAAATACAGGTCCTCCAAGGAAGTACTTTGGTGTAAATTGGAGACCGAGCAAAATCGTTATAATCGATCTTGAATCCAGGATGCCAACTCTACAACTTCGGTGGATGATGTTGTTAGATTTTTATAGCTCATTAGATATAATGGTTCTGCACTCTGCTGCCCATCCTTGCTGAATTGAGGGAAGCTTAGCTTGAGCTTTTTACTAAAACAGTTCAGTTGGGTGATTCCGTGACAACCAGTACCCTTTGTGTTGTTACTCCTCAAACTCGTGTGAGACTTGGCTCTCTACTGTTGTCGTTACATGTTGTCTGCATGTGCAAAGTTTGGGTGCTAACGGAAAGGGATAGGAGATAAAAACGTATGCTTAATTCATGGAATTGGATTAGAAATCATTTAAAGAGATTTAAGGATAAAAACGCATGGCTTAATTCATGGAATTAAGTTAAACATAATTTAAAGAGATTTAAGGATAGAAACGTATGGCTTATCCCTCTTGCGTGTGTTGTCCTAGTTTGTGCAAATGCCAATACCTTTACCTTCCAACCAAATGCAGCAGCAGGTGTTTGTTCACATCAGGGTCCGGGTATGAGCTTTGCCCCACAAATTGGTCATCAACTGGCTCGAAAGGCTGTTAAGATAACTCATCCTGACACGCACGAAGAGTTGAGACCTCATAAAAGGACAGATGCATATATGGATGGAAGGTCTTCTGGGACGAAGTCACATTCTAGTGTGACTCCCCAATCTCAACCCATTTCGCCATTTCCGCCTGCCCATTAGATCAACTACTACCCTATGCCATCAGGTGTAATTCTAATAGAACACTGAGGATAATACCACGTTGACTTCGAAGTCGTTGAAACATCGTACTGGAGATGGCCTTAGGATTTAATAGATGTTCCTCTTATTCATGAGGATATTATGGTGAGAACTAAAAAATATTCCAGTGGGACATCCATGTCTGTATGATTTGAAGAACCACCAGAAAATATATGCGAATTCCTTTGGTTTCTTTTCTGCCTGATACTTTCTTTGGAACTGTTTCACGAACACGAACTTGACTTTCTTCACGAACATAACTTCAAGTTTTTGTAATACCGTTGTTTCTGGTAGAAAACGAGGATCTTTTCTCAATCCCTTAGGCTGCCAATGTTTGTACCGTAAATATTTCTAGGCACTAAACACGATGATTTTGGTGTTGATGACGAAAACAGGGTTACAAACATGAAATAGCATAAAGATGAGAGACACCAATTTTACGTGGTTCTAAGGCAAGTCTTGCCTACATCCACGGACGAACTCTCGGGGAGTGATGTTTTTATTCATATCGAATTACAATGTATTTTTCTCTCCTAGCTAGCCTAGCCCCCTTCCTAGGATTACAATTCCCTTTATTTATACAATTCCGAATTAGAGTCTTACCCTCGTTATGAAGTAAACATAAATTGCATTAAGTTCCCCTGCATGCCTCCTGGCCATGCCATGCATGTCTCCTGGCCATAAATTGTATTTAGTTTCCTTGCATGCCTCCATACCATAAATTATATTAAATCTCCATGCATGTATGATGTTGACTAAGCTTTGAATGGCATGACCTGCTGGCAGACTGACTTGACTGATTGACAGGCATAACGGACTTTGACTAGCGGGCTTCCCGTCAAATTTATTGATGGTACAAACAATACACCGGCTTTCTCCAGAGATTTCTTAACCTTTCTAGTCATTACAAATTATATTCCAACAAAAGGATATTCAAAGGTATCTTCATCTTTATCATCACTGGAGCTACACAGGTTCACCACAGTCGCTGAAAAACTTGAGGGAGATTATTCTTGGTGATGCCTCCACAATTTATAACAAAACTGAAGATGCCACAGAATTCAAGGATCTTGAAATCTTGATGATTTAACTCTCAACAACCCAGTTGGCTAAGAATATGTGTGCGCCAAAATTCCAACCAGGGCCGTTCCTGATAATTTTTTGCCTCGAAGTCAATAAACTTTTTTTTCCCTCTACACACGAACTTAATCATATTCAAATTATTTAAAGCGTGGGTTAACTATCTTTTTTACACGCTTTATTTGAAATGAGTTTTTTCCAAATGAAGGAAGCTAGAATTTCGGTATACAGAAAATACAATTTTATATATACAAAGTTGATACCTAAATACTAGGCAGCCGTAGGCCGCCTAAATTTTTTGATTTTTTGATTTTTTAACAAGGAGTACTAGTTATATACTGTTTGGTAATGTTACATTTGGAAGCACAAAAATTTAACTAAATGTAAAACAATTAACTGAAACATCATGTATACTAGCAGAAAATACGCTAAATCAGTATTATTTTTCTAGAAAAAATAGAACTATGTATATAATTATATAAATAGATATTCAATTCAATTACCGGTAAATTAAAATTTTGATTCCTTAAAATCAATCAACTTATAGAAAAGAAAAAACATTGCAAAGGATCAAACAAAAAATAAAAACAATATAGGAGTAACAAGAAAAAAGAAAGAACCAAGAAGAAAACTTTTAAAGTCACTAATTAACTTCTATCTTTATAATTTATAGGTCCCTGATAAATGTTTATTGGATATAAACCCCTAAATGTGAATTGCTTATTGGACATAGACCCCTAAATGTGAAACATGTTTATTATTGCCCCCTCTCCTTGTTTCCCCAAAGTGGGGCTTGTCCTGCTTACCCCTCAGGACGGGCGCCCCTGATTCCAACTCTTGCAAAACTGAAATATATAGGTCACAAAAAATATAATTCCCTAACATTTTAGGTATCTGTATACGATTATGTATCTAAGAGTTTCCTGCAGACAAATGGCGGAGCCTCGAATTGAACTTTCTGCGGCTCAAGCTTCATCACTAGTTTCACTATGATGCACCTTCAAATCTTCAATATGCTTTCCGGTAAGTAACAGGTTAAACCGCAATGTGGTTTTTCTTAGCAGAAAAAGAAAAGCCTCATGTGGGTTCAGGCTTGTGTGTTCTGAATTAACCAAACGGTCCAAACCTACGGGTACGGGTGGCAAGGTATTATATAGCGAGGGCCAACCAGGCATTACCTAGAAAGTTAAGCAGTCCTCTTATATATAAGTCTTTTCTTGTTAGGGTTTTACAAGTTTCTTCGAAAACCCTAATTTCTACTTTTTCCACCTCCACTTGAAGAAGAACAAAAAGGCAACAATGTCAAATCATTTCCCGGAAGAGATTCTCCAAGAAATCTTCTTAAGGGTACCAAGGAGGTCTCTTTTGCGATTCAGGTGCGTGAGTAAGTCTTTTTGTGCACTATTTGATAGCCCTAGTTTCCAAAATATGCAACATGAGCTTAGTAACATAAGAAACGGTACTAGAATTTTATTTTCCGAGGCTAAAGACAACAAAAAGTATACGATGGATTATAAGTCAGTGTCATCTTTATTGCCATTGTCAACAACATCATCAGCAACAACTTGGGAATGTGAATCATGGGATGATTTTTTGTATAGGATGAATTCCCCTTCTATATTTCTAAATTTAGCTAAACTTGAGTTTTTGTCATCATGTAATGGCTTGGTATGGGTACGTACCGTGCATTGTATTACATGTAGTAGTTGCGACGAAGAAGAATTTTATATCTGGAATCTGTTATCGAAATCTTACAAGAACATACCCATGGCGCCACAGCGACAAGTAAACAACGATGACGTTGATGGATATGGATTTGGTTATAGTTACAAGACTGGTGATTATAAATTGCTAAGGGTTATTTACGACCCGGGCACAGAGTGTTCTATTGTTGATGTTTATTCATTAAAATTGAATTCATGGAGGTGCAGTCAAAGCATACCATACCGTATTATTAATTATGAACACGATGGTGAAGGAGTGCTCTTTAATGGAGCTATTCATTGGCTTGCGTATCATGAACAAGGCTCCACTATCGCACTAATCTGTTTTGATATTGTGAATGAGAATTTCGAGGTGGTAGCAGCACTGCCAGAAGCTCCAATGCCAAATCTAGAAGAACCTTTAGAAGTAGATATGAAATTAGGAATATTGGGAGGTTGCCTATGTATAGTTTTACATGTTTTTCATGTCCAGGTTGATGTATGGACGATGCAACAATATGGAGTGACAGAATCTTGGATTAAAAGCCTCTCCATTACCCAGGAGAGTCTTACTAGTAGCAGGAATGTGGAGTTACTATGGAGTTTCAAGAATAAGGAAATTTTATGGTTTGTCGATCAAGGGTTCGTTTTATATGACCCAAACAACGGAAGATACAGAAAACTGGTGTTGAATTCTCAGATAACTGGAAGCCTAAATATATCATACAATGATGATATGGTTTGTCCATTGTCTCTTAACTAAGGTAAGTTTGCAACGTGACTGAAAAATGTCATCCAAGTGGTTGACAATTTCATTCCTGCTTGATATCACTGAAAAATTGTCCTCCGATGCAAGGCTCAACAATGTCGACATTACTTAGCGGAAAAAAGTACCTAGAAGGCTGGAGAAAGGATGGGAACGGAACTGTTAAAAAATCTTCACCAAAAAGCATGATTACTATTGCGAGCTCAGCCAGATGTTCCTAGAATGTAAGTCTCTTACTGCACTTTGAACCTTTGAAACGGCTTCTTTTCTTTTTCGTTTTTCTTATTCTGATTGCTAAGGATTTATATTAAGTACGCACACGTACAACTAGATCAGGGTTGTCACACAATCTGACATGAATAAAGATGTTACCTTTATATAGCTTCAAGGGAATGCAAGTCTCCTGCTGCACTTTTTCAAGCTCTTGTAACCCATCAAAAGGTGACGATACTTTCAGAGACATCCTTAAAATGTTGCCATCTAATTATGGATTGGATGCGATTTTGGTTTTGGCACTTAATTCATTTTTTAGTACTTTTTTCAAATGTTCGCTGCATAACATACATTTAAGATGCTGCACAATCCATTATCTAGGTATGTTACGATAATTTGTCAAATTTTCGGGGGGACAAATATGCAAAATCCATAATTTCCAAGCCTAATTTGGAAACTTCTAAAATTCTAGGGAGGACAGTTGTCCTACCAATGATGAACGCCAAAATATTTATGCCATTAATATGGAGCAAACAGCCTACACAAAGCTTTAGCATCGGAAAGTCACCCCACTTTGGCCACCACGAAAACTGTTTCAGCATTGGTGTGCACACTTTTTCCTTTTTCATGCACAGACAATTTCTAGATAACTTAGAAAAATTGTGCTTTAAGTTATACAAGTTCATGTCATCTAGAATTTCCGGTTCCTCCTTATGTGCTAGAAATATCCACATTGTCGCACGGTATAAATGGTAGAGAACTGCATTAGTTGGGAAGTATATAAAACACTTGAAAAGATAGTAATTTTTGTTTAGATCTTGTTCAATTGTCCCAAACCCCTCCCCAGCCATTCTCTAAGTGTTCAAGCCAATAGGAGTATTTGGTTTACTATCAACCGAATAGCTTAACTAAAGGGGTTGGACCTAGCAAAACAAAATTTTAAGCCCATAATGAAAGGAATAATTATTAGAAATTTTTTAATAAAATGGGGGAGTGACAACTGATCACGCTTTCTTGGTTTTCTCTACTAATTAGCAAACAACGGATACAACGGAACTCTAATCAGTATAAACCTGATTTGTTAATATAACACGTGAAGTTTAGGTTTGTTTTGTGCCAGTTTCCTAGTTTTGATTTCCTTGTGCGAGTCTTAATACTATATATCGATGCCTATATAAGAAGAATTGTAAGTCTCTATTAATTTAAGTTTTCAACGTTGTTTATTCGACTTTCATCAAATCACCATACATAACCAATAAGTCCGAAGAAGAAAACCCCAGTATCTTTCAAGATGTCAATATCTAAAGATTTTGATAGTAGAATTTATCATAGAGAAAAAAACTCCAACAGAGATCGTGAGAATTATAGAAAGATATTACTCATTGGAAAGAACAATGGATGATATAAATAAAGCTGATAAAGAGTTTAGTCTTCACATGAAATCAGAACCTGTTACTGACGAAGAAATAGATGAACTTAAAAGGACGGGAGGGAATCGAGAGACTCTACTCTAATCTCAAGAAATATGAAAAACAACTAGAAGAAAGAGTAATTTTTATAACATTGAAAAAGTATGTCAGAGGGTAGAGAGTTTAACCACCCTTAGATTGTTTACTTGTTCAATGCAGAAACAACAAGAGGTGCAAACAAATGATGGAGATGTACAAAGACTATAAACGACTTCCAAGGTATGAGATGAAACATAGGACATTATTTGTCAGGGAGAATTTCTGTGTCGCTGTTCAAAACCAAATATTAATTTTGTGAACCTATTTTTGTGTAATGGGATTGAAATTTGGAGATGCATCTTTAAAGATTCATTGAACTATATTTTTGTGTAATGTTCTTGTGAACCACCTAATTAATCTTGTTTTCAAGTTCTCAGATCAGGTTGAACGTTTAATATTCTTCATGTGCCCATCCCGACTGCCCTATTTATCGTAGCTTGTGCATTCAAATATATAATGAACATATATCAGATTTTCCACATATGTTACGAAGGAGGTCATCCAAATTTTACAGGGATTTTGGATACAGCTTTGGACAGGGATTGCTGCAATCATGATATCAAGGATCTTGAAAGTGAACTAGGAACAACGAAAAACCTATGTTCCGATCTGAACTCTTATAAACGTGATACGATCTCTCTATATTACTTGATTCTCTTCGTGTTTACGATGATAACTTGTACTGAGGGCTCTTGAGGAAGTGATTGACACGCGCTGCTGCAAGAGATTTTTTCTGTACTCCTGTGCTGCATTTGCTTTTTGTTTTTCGTTTTAGCGTGATCATGTGTTTTATGAGCATTTTCCCTACTACCATACTTATTTTAGCTGGTGCAATATGCATACATGCATGTAAACTTAAACCAGTTCAAAGTCACTGACTTTTTAAGGTAAACGCTGTCCTTTATATCGAGATGGAAAAATTAAATTTTTTTTTTTGAGAAAATGAACGATTAACAGCTTGAAATCTACTTCTCAATCACAATATATTATATCCATGTAGTTGAATTAGATATAGATCTGTGTCGGTCAAAAGTAACCACCAATCGTCAAAAATATTACCACTTGATTGTATTAGTAAATATAAATACTCCCTCTGTTTCAGGAAAAATGATATTTTCACTTTTCCAATTTGACTTATTTTTAGACAAAAAATGAGAATGTAAAAATATCTCTTTTCTTAAAACGTAATGTAGTAAAGAAGATGGGAATCCACTTGAATTGGCGGTTCGACGGACAAGTGATAAGCCATAGTTGACTCAAGGCACTCCATCCCTTGAGGTCCAAACACCCCATCCCTGCTTTTTGTTACGCTAAAACTTTCTTTAAAATTGCAATTATGTTAGATGATAGTCCCACATCGGAGAACACTATCTGGAAATTGTGTGCAAAATTTGGGCGAACCCATCGGAAGCCTCAAAGGGCTGAGTCCTTTTATGGCCATTTTTTTTTTGTAAAATGAAATACAGGACAAATGTGCAATTTGACAAAATGATTGGATTTTGGTGTCCATGGTTAGTCTTCTTCACCTGAAACAATTATCCTTTCATTTTAGTCCAATTACTATAACTCTTCATGTATCCTTTTCATGTGGTATGAATTTATTGTAATCGTTTATGGGTAAATCGCTTCGCCGATTTTGGAATTCAGAGGTGAGCAGAAACTGTTCAAACCTAAACAAACAAAGCGTACGTGAGCACTTTATAGATTCGAGAGATCAATTCACAGACAAGTCCTGGCCTTAAACCAAGAAATGGCCATTCCAAACTTGCTTCCCAGCCACAAAGTGGAAAGAGAAGGGTTGATTTGGGGAGGGAAGCCAAGAAAGGTGTTTGAGACCAGACACCCTGGGAGAGAAGGGCTCACGACTTGTGCTCGAGAGCAAGCCAGAAAGCTTGGGAAGCTTGCAAGAGATGAAAGCTTTTGGGAGAACTTGCAAAGCCGCTTTCTCTTGAGAAGTGTGGCAGCTTTCTTATCAAAGACTTTTCTTCAGAAACAAAAAGACCAGTTGGGAGTGCTCAGTCGAAAAACCACTCTGCACCACATGTAAGATGCAAAGGGTGAATAATGGCAGTGGTAAATCGCACAGCTAATGTAAGAAAACGTTACCATATTTCATCACCAAATCCGCCTAACTCCCCTCCACTTCCCTCTCTGGTTTGTGAACGGCAAACGCGCTCTGACCCGCTTAAATCAAACTGAGCGTTGGGTCCATTGAAAGTGATGTCTTGAGCGTTAGCCAACGCTAGAGTGCAGTGAAAATGCGAATGACGTATAATGCAAGTCACATCTGTGAAATGCCTTGGTGGTAGGTCATATCGCTTTCAGTTAGTTTTCACAACAAACAAATGGTAATGCTTAATGGTGGCGCGTTAATGCTTCCTTGGTGGTAGGCTATACCGCTTGTAAAAGTAACACAAAGGGAAAATGCTAGTAATAAAATAACAAATGTCAAGAAATGCCTTAGTATAAGAAAGTTACCATTGGAGATAAGTTATATGTGCTTTCAATAAGGTGGTCATAAATGTGGTCTATATAAAAAGTTACCATAAAGGTTGGTATGCTTAATACACGCGGTCGAGGGTCGGGCCTGCAAGAAAGTTACCAACAGTGATAAAATGCAGAAGGAGTACAAACAACAAAGGCAGGGACGCGGTGCTTCGCGTCTTGGTGGGAAGCCTACTAATGAGCAGAGCAATGGTGATAGTTAATAAAGGTGCAATAACCCGGTCTGAAGTCATGGTCAGGGCCTAGGTTATATCGGATGGTAATGCCGCCACACGTCAGGTTTGAATGCGCGGTCAAAGAACGGTTTGCTTCGCACCTGCACCACGCCATGTCACCTTCCAAGCACACGTTTTGCAAGCCTAGGGCGCTATATTGGGGATGTGCCAATGGCATAGCGGCTTGAAATATGGCTTGTGGTACGTGTTGGCATGTGCCAATGGCACGCATGCGCCATGTTAACCCTGGTTGCGTTTGCAAGCCTAGGGCGCTATATTTGGCATGGTTGCCAATGAGTGTGATATGTAGTTTGGTTTGGCGTCGTGCCATGGTGCGCGGTGTGCGGCTTGGTTTGGCATTTTTGCCATGGTGCGCGGTGTGCGGCTTGGTTTGGCATTGTTGCCATGGTGCGCAAATGTGCGGCTTGGTTTGGCATTGTTTCCATGGTGCGCGATTAATGCGGCTTGGTTTGGCATCGTTCCATGGTGCGCGGTGTGCGGCGATTTGGCATTGTTGCCATGGTGCGCATCTGCGGCTTGGTTTGGCATTGTTGCCATGGTGCGCAAAGTGTGCGCTGGTTTGGCATCGTTGCCATGGTCTGTGCATGTGCGCTTGATTTGGCATTGTTGCCATGGTGCGTGTGCGGCTTGGTTCGGCATTGTTGCCATGGTGCGGTGTGCGCTTGATTTGGCATTGTTGCCATGGTGCGCTTGATGTGCGCTTGGTTTTGGAATTAGGGTTCTGTGTCGAAAAACCTAATGCAGTACATTTTGAAAAAATATCCTATTAATTATTTACACCCTGAGTTAAATGCTCTTAGTTAATGTGTTGCGGGTAACACTAGGTCATGGGGTTTACGATTTTTACCCCTTGTTTAAAACCACCATCAACATTAAGTCCCCGCTAGCTCGGAGCAGGGGCTTTGTTGCGAGTAAGCATAAGATGGTGACAAACTATCAACATCAAACCGTAAAGAGAATTGAGGAGGCTTGTTCGACCTTTTATAAATAGGATTTGGAATCCTTGCCTCGGTAGTTTTGCACAAATCGGGAGGCTTTGTCATAATTGGTGGGGCCGGTGCGACTTGGGCGACGTTGGGAAATTGGCGTGAGTTGGAAACCGAGTGTGCTAGCTGGTAGGACCGGCGCAAGGTGTGGGTGAAGCTGTGCGTGCTTGCGCGTGACTTGAAGCGACGTTGGGAAATTGGCGTGAGTTGGGAAACCAGTGTGCTAGGCTGGTGGGACCGGCGCAAGGTGTGGAAGCTGTGCGTGCTTGCAGGCGTGACCGATGTAAACAAGGAGGGAGTAGGTGTTTCTTCAGATAGCAAAGTTTCCTTATCTTGCTTTCCTTCATGTGCGGCTTCAATTAGGGCATTATTCATGCTAAAATCGGGAGCGTTATGTCCCTCATTTTCCTTTCCTTTTTAAGATTCCGTATTTATACCCAAAAATAATTGCATCGTCTCCTCGTTTGAGAAAAAAAGGTTCTTCTTGTCGAGTTTCTATCTTTGTCATGTCGCACAGAGATGAATCATCTCCTAACCAGCCAAGTTCTCCAAGTGAAGGTGTGAGGTCTAATTCTTGCAAAAGCACCCCAACCAGTGGTTATTCGGGCTAAGAAGATCATACCTTAGGTATGTTTTCTTATTCTTCTCTCCCTTTCGTGTTATCCTCTTTTATACGTGCATAGATATGGTAGAACCGAGTCTTTTTTTTTTTTTTGCGGTGTGTATGATGGGACCCTCCCGGGATGGCTGCGTTTTAACTCTTCGGAGAAGGATTTCGGACTTGGTGAAGATGGTGTCTTCTTCTCTTGAGGAGGCATTGGTTGGGACTGAATCTCCGTTCCACGAAGCTAGTAATATCATTAAGGACCTCCCTTCCATCTATCCCCACGAAGAACGTGTGCATATTCGTACTTTCTTGGGTTCGGTGAGCATGGAGGAGGGGCGAGAGAACAAGGAAGAGTCTTGGCATGTTGAAAGGTTTCAGCGTGGCAAAGCCTTCTCCTCGATCCGGGCATGGGGCGGATCGGGACCGTTTTCTAGGTTGAAGCGTCGGAAAAGTGAACGTGTGGTGGTCTTGGAGGAGAGCGCCATGATTCTTGACCACGATGTGGATGAATCAAAAACTTTCTCAGAAGTGTCGCCGAGTAAAACTTTGAAGGATCATATGATGGGAAGCGAAATAACCTTTGAAGTTGATGCCAAAGGTGTTGTTGGCGTACTGGAGGGTTATGGTGGCGTATCTTGGAATGGTCGTTGGGAGGACACACTGCTGCTGTGGCTTCTTCGGGATGGGATGTTGAGGTTGCTGCTGCTAAAACCGTTGAATGGAACCTTTGTTGCCCGAAGGATTGCTGGGGGAAGTGCTTGAAGATAGCTTTGCCCGAGGGGACTTGTGCTCCATCCTTTGAGGGCTAGTTCCTCCCTTTTGTTATTTACGGTAGGCGCTTAATTCCCATGGTGTCCCCCTTTTTTCTAAACTCGTCTTTTCCCCTGGTATATTGTATGCATACCTTGGCTCCGAGATCGAAACCTGGTCAGGAGTGGACTACTATAAGTCGAAAATTTCGTAAGAACGATGAATCCATCCGTTTACAGGAAAGATTCCTTTGGAATATCCCCCGAAACCTTAAACAAACCCTATTACTCAAATATTGTATGCGTTTTGGCTCCGAGATCGAAACACGTCGAGAGTGGACTGCTATAATTCGGAAACTTGGTAAGAACGATGAATCCATCCATTTACAAGTAAGATTCTTTCTTAATATTCTCTCAAACCTTAAACAAACCATATTCGCATATTGATACGTACATTGGCTCCGAGATCGAAACACGGTCAGGAGGGACTACTATAATTCAAAACTTGGAAAGAACGATGAATCCATCCATTTACAAGTAAGATTACTTCGGAATATTCTTTGAAACCTAAAACAAACCCTATTATGGCATATTGTATGCATACCGTGGTTCCGAGATTGAAACATGGTCGGGAGTGGACTACTATAAGTCGGAAACTTGGTAAGAATGATGAATCCATCCATTTACAAGTAAGATTCCTTTGGAATATTCCCCGAAACCTTAAACAAACCTATTCTTTGCATATTGTATGCGTACCTTGGCTCCGAGATCAAAAACCTGGTCGAGTGGACTACTATAAGTCGGAAACTTGGTAAGAATGATGAATCCATCCGTTTCGTAAGATTCCTTTAATATTCCCCAAACCTTAAACAAACCTAATTCTAGCATATTGTATGCGTACGTTGCCTACGAGATCGAAACACAGGTCGAGAGTGGACTACTATAATTCGGAAACTTGCAAGAACGATGAATCCATCCATTTACAGGTAAGATTCCTTGAATATTCCCAAACCTTAAAACAAACCCTATTCTCGGCATATTGTATGCGTACATTGGCTCGAGAGATCGAAACACAGTCGGGAGTGGACTACTATAAATCCGAAATTTAAGTAAGAACGATGAATCCATCCATTTGCAAGTAAGATTCTTTGGAATATTCCCCAAACATTAAGCAAACCCTATTCTAGCATATTGTATGCAAACCATGGCTCCGAGATCGAAATCTGGTCGTGAGTGGACTACTATAAGTCGAAAATTTCGTAAGAACGATGAATCCATCCATTACAGGTAACATTCCTTTGGAATATTCCCCGAAACCTTAAACAAACCCTATTCGGCATATTGTATGCGTACTTTGGCTCCGAGATCGAAACCTGGTCGAGAGTGGACTACTATAATTCGGAAACTTGGTAAGAACGATGAATCCATCCATTTACAAGTAAGATTCTTTCTTAATATTCTCTAAAACCTTAAACAAACCCTATTCCCGCATATTGTATTACCTTGGCTCCAGAGATCGAAACCCGGTCGGGAGTGGACTACATAATTCAAAACTTGGAAAGAACGATGAATCCATCCATTTACAAGTAAGATTACTTCGGAATATTCTTTGAAACCTAAAACAAACCCTATTATGGCATATTGTATGCATACCGTGGTTCCGAGATTGAAACATGGTCGGGAGTGGACTACTATAAGTCAAAAATTTCGTAAGAACGATGAATCCATCCGTTTACAGGAAAGATTCCTTTGGAATATTCCCCGAAACCTTAAACAAACCCTATTCTGACATATTGTAGAGGCACTTTGGCTCGAGATCAAACCTATTCGAGAGTGGACTACTATAATTCGGAAACTTGGTAAGAACGATGAATCCATCCATTTACAAGTAAGATTCTTTCTTAATATTCTCTAAAACCTTAAACAAACCCTATTCTGGCATATTGTATGCGTACCTTGGCTCCGAGATCGAAACCTGGTCAGGAGTGGACTACTATAATTCGAAAACTTGGAAAGAACGATGAATCCATCCATTTATAAGTAAGATTACTTCGGAATATTCTTTGAAACCTAAAACAAACCCTATTATGGCATATTGTATGCATACCGTGGTTCCGAGATTGAAACATGGTCGGGAGTGGACTACTATAAATCGGAAACTTGGTAAGAATGATGAATCCATCCATTTACAAGTAAGATTCCTTTGGAATATTCCCCGAAACCTTAAACAAACCCTATTCTGGCATATTGTATGCGTACCTTGGCTCCGAGATCAAAACCTGGTCGGGAGTGGACTACTTATAAGCCGGAAACTTGGTAAGAATGATGAATCCATCCGTTTATGGTAAGATTCCTTTAGAATATTCCCCGAAACCTTAAACAAACCCTATTCTAGCATATTGTATGCGTACCTTGGCTCTGAGATCGAAACCTGGTCGAGAGTGGACTACTATAATTCGGAAACTTGGTAAGAACGATGAATCCATCCATTTACAGGTAAGATTCCTTCGGAATATTCCCCGAAACCTTAAACAAACCCTATTCTGGCATATTGTATGCGTCGTTGGCTCGAAGATCGACACCAGTCGGGAGTGGACTACTATAAGTCCGGAAATTTCGTAAAACGATGAATCCATCCATTTGCAAGTAAGATTCTTTTGGAATATTCCTAAACATTAAGCAAACCCTATTCTAGCATATTGTATGCAAACCATGGTTCCGAGATCGAAATCTGGCCGTGAGTGGACTACTATAAGTCGAAAATTTCGTAAGAACGATGAATCCATCCATTACAGGTAAGATTCCTTTGGAATATTCCCCGAAACATTAAACAAACCCTATTCTAGCATATTGTATGCAAACCCTAGCTCTGAGATCAAAAACTGTCCGTCAGTGGACTACGATAAGTCCGAAATTTCATCAAACGATGAATCCATCCATTTACGGGTAAGATTCCTTCAAATATTCTCAGAAACCTTAAACAAACCCTATTACGGTATATTGTATATGCGTACCTTGGCTCCGAGATCGAAACCTGGTCAGGAGTGGACTACTATAAGTCCGAAATTTCGTAAGAACGATGAATCCATCCATTTGCAAGTAAGATTCTTTTGGAATATTCCCCGAAACATTAAGCAAACCCTATTCTAGCATATTGTATGCAAACCATGGCTCCGAGATCAAACTTTGCCGTGGTGGACTACTATAAGTCGAAAATTTCGTAAGAACGATGAATCCATCTATTACAGGTAAGATTCATTTGGAATATTCCACGAAACATTAAACAAACCCTATTCTAGCATATTGTATGCAAACCCTAGCTCCGAGATCAAAACATGTCCGTCAGTGGACTACTATATGTCCGAAATTTCATAAGAACGATGAATCCATCCATTTGCAGGTAAGATTCCTTCGAAATATTCTCCGAAACCTTAAACAAACCCTATTCTGGTATATTGTATGCGTACTTTGGCTCCGAGATCGAAACCTGGTCAGGAGTGGACTACTATAAGCCAAAAATTTCGTAAGAACGATGAATCCATCCGTTTACACGTAAGATTCCATTGGAATATTCCCCGAAACCTTAAACAAACCCTATTCTGGCATATTGTATCGTACATTGGCTTCGAGATCGAAACCCAGTCGAGAGTGGACTACTATAATTCGGAAACTTGGTAAAACGATGAATCCATCCATTTACGGGTAAGATTCCTTAATATTCCCAAACCTTAAACAAACCCTATTCCCGGTATATTGTATGCGTATGTTGTTGCTCGCAGATCGAAACACAGTCGAGTGGACTACTATAAGTCCGAAATTTATTAGAACGATGAATCCATCCATTTCCAAGTAAGATTCTTTTGGAATATTCCCCGAAACATTAAGCAAACCCTATTCTAGCATATTGTAAGCAAACCATGGCTCTGAGATCGAAATCTGGCCGTGAGTGGACTACTATAAGTCGAAAATTTCGTAAGAACGATGAATCCATCCATTACAGGTAAGATTCCTTTGGAATATTCCCCGAAACATTAAACAAACCCTATTCTAGCATATTGTATGCAAACCCTAGCTCCTGATCAAAACATGTCCGTCGGTGGACTACTATAAGTCCGAAATTTCATAAGAACGATGAATCCATCCATTTACAGGTAAGATTCCTTTGGAATATTCCCCGAAACCTTAAACAAACCCTATTCGGGCATATTGTATGCGTACCTTGGCTCCGAGATCGAAACACAGGTCGAGAGTGGACTACTATAATTCCCAAAACTTGGTAAGAACGATGAATCCATCCATTTACAGTAGATTCCTTCGGAATATTCCCCCGAAACCTTAAACAAACCCTATTACGGTATATTGTATGCGTACCTTGGCTCGAGATCAAAACACAGTCGGAGTGGACTACTATAAGTCCGAAATTTCGTAAGAACGATGAATCCATCCATTTGCAAGTAAGATTCTTTTTGGAATATTCCCTAACATTAAGCAAACCCTATTCTAGCATATTGTATGCAAACCATGGCTCAGAGATAGAAACCTGGCGTGAGTGGACTACTATAAGTCGAAAATTTCGTAAGAACGATGAATCCATTCATTACGGGTAAGATTCCTTTGTAATATTCCACGAAACCTTAAACAAACCCTATTCTCGGCATATTGTATGCATACCTTGGCTCCAAGATCAAAACATGTCCAGTGGACTACTATAAGTCCAGAAATTTCATAAGAACGATGAATCCATCCATTTTTCGTGTAAGATTCCTTTGGAATATTCCCCCAAACATTAAACCAACCCTATTCTCGCATATTTTATACAAACCATGGCTCCGAGATCGAAACCTAGCCAAAGGTGGACTACTATAAGTCTGAAATTTCGTAAGAACGATGAATCCATCCATTTGCAAGTAAGATTCTTTTGGAATATTCCTAACATTAAGCAAACCCTATTCTAGCATATTGTATGCAAACCATGGCTCCGAGATAGAAACCTGCCGTGAGTGGACTACTATAAGTCGAAAATTTCGTAAGAACGATGAATCCATTCATTACGTAAGATTCCTTTGTAATATTCCACGAAACCTTAAACAAACCCTATTCTGGCATATTGTATGCATACCTTGGCTCCAAGATCAAAACATGTCCGTCAGTGGACTACTATAAGTCCGAAATTTCATAAGAACGATGAATCCATCCATTTTTCAGGTAAGATTCCTTTGGAATATTCCCCGAAACATTAAACCAACCCTATTCTGGCATATTTTATGCAAACCAAGGCTCCGAGATCGAAACCTAGCCGTCGGTGGACTACTATAAGTCTCAAATTTCAGTAAGAACGATGAATCCATCCTTTTACAGGTAAGATTCATTTGTATTATTCTAAAACATTAAATAAACCATATTCGGCATATTGTATGCAAACCTTGGGTCAGGATCGAAACTTGGTTAGGAACGGACTAGTTTACGTCTGAGAGTTCGTAAGAACGATGAATACAACCATTTACGGGGAAGATTCCATGGGAATATTCTCAGAAACCTTCAACACACACAAATTCGTCAACTTCGATAAAGAAACTGGCTTCAAGATTGAAACATGGCCATGAGCGGACTAATATAAGTCTGAAAGTTTGCAAAGACGATGAATCTAACCATTTACTGGGTAAGATTCCATGGGAATATTACCCAAACCTTAAACACACACAAATTAGTCAACTTTGAGAAAGAAACTGGCTCCGGGATCGAAACCTGGCCATGAGCGGACTACTATAAATCTGAAAGTTTGCAAAGACGATGAATCCAACCATTTACGGGTAAGATTCCATGGGAATATTCTCATAAACCTTAAACACATACAAATTCGTCAACTTCGAGAAAGAAACTTGCATCGGGATCAAAACTTATCCATGAACGGACTACTATAAGTCTGAAAGTTCGGAAAGACGATGAATCCACCAATTTACGGGTAAGATTCCATGGGAATATTCTTAGCGAAGTGAATAAAATTTAGCAAGTGAGAAAAATTTAGCATAAGTGTTTATACCTCCACGACAACTCTTATAAAGGTTGTCAATAGCGATGAAAATAAAATTTAGCGAAGTGAGAAAAATTTAGTGAAGTGAGAAGTTTTTGCGAAGTGAATAAAATTTAGCAGAGTGGGAATTTTTTTGCAGAAGTGAGAAAAATTTAGCATAAGTGTTTATACCTTTACGATGACTCTTAAGGGGGTTGTAGAAGGTCTATTTATCCTATTTATTCTTATCTTTTCCATCTCCCATGATAACCATCCATTTACATCATAACCGTCCATTTATTTCTTTTCTTTAACATGTTTTTTCCTTATCAATGCTTTATAAAAGTAAATGTAAAATATAAGGCATATGCATGTAAATGTGGAAGGGTGGTTGAAATCCAAGTCTTAGACAAGAGGTTTCGAGTTCGATTCACCTTAATTAGCCTCTCTTTTTTTACAAAGTCAATTTATCATTTTACAACTCTTGTAAAGGTTGTGAAAGTTGATTAACAGAAAAAGCACAAATCTACCAGTATTGTGAATCCGGATGGATGGTTGACGTCTTGTACTAACACCTAGTAAGCTTGGGTTCGATTCTCTACAAGAACATTTTTCAATTTTTTTTTCTTATCTTCAACGACTCTTATTAGTCTCGTTTTAAAATCATTCACTACCTTTAGGATATGAGTCGTAAATTCTAAAGGTGGTCACTTCTCTCTACAACCCTTTTCACACAACAAGTTGTGGTTCTGATTCTCGTCACTACTCTTAGGAACTCGTTGGTCCTAAGAGTTGGACATATTTTACTTTGACAACGCTTTTGTTGGAAAAAGTTGTAAAACATACTACATTTTACAGCTTTTAATTTACGAGTTGTCAATCTACAGTTGTAGATTACTAATTTTCCCGTAGTGTTAATAGTAAAAAAAATATGTTACCCGTAAATTAAGTAACTACTCTACTATACTAGTAGTAACATGTGTACTTGTAGACTAGTAAACTAGTAAACTAGTTTACTAGTATACTAGTAGTAACTAGTACTATACTAGTATACTAGTAGTAAACTAGTAGTAATTAGTACTATACTAGTAACATATTAATATGTAATATCAATATATAACATACTACATACTAATATGACACTACATATTAATATTTAGTGTCAATATATAACATACTACATATTAATATGTAGTATCAATATTAATATATAATATCAATATATAACATACTACATACTAATATGACACTACATATTAATATGTAGTATATTAATACTACATTAATATGTAGTATCAATATATTAATATATATTAATATAACATATAACATATATTAATATAACATATATAACATATATTAATATGACATATATTAATATAACATATATTAATATGTAGTATCAATATATAACATATGTTACTACATACTACATATTAATACTAGTATACTACTAGTTACTAGTATCAATACTAGTATGTTACTACATACTACATTTGTTCTATATATGTTACTACATATTTTACTACATACTACATATTAATTCTAGTATACTACTAGTATACTAGTAAACTAGTATTAATACTAGTATATATGTTACTAGTATTAATATGTAGTAGGCAACAGATGCAAATTATTTAATATAATTATCAAGTTCTTTATTTCTAAAGTCAATGGAAATGATTCGAGTCGAGGTTTTTGTTTTCTGGAATGAAGCCATTCTGGGAAAACCAAATAAATGTTTATTTCATTTCAACTAATTAGTTGCAACAAGTTTAATCCACTCAGTCCGACCCGTGTCGTCAATCATAAACATCAAGACCTGATTTAGCCATAGTTCTTTTTACCTACTAAAAGATGATTTGCTATTCTAGTGAATTCATTAACTTCGTACACATTAAATCTTGGCTGTTCTCCATTACACATTTTTCATCAAATTTATGAGCGAAACAGAGAGACATTATCATCAAATTCACATTCTTGTTTCTTCCTCTTATCTTCTTTTTAAGGTGAAATCTTCTCTTTTTGAAGTACTTTACTTGTTTCTTCGTATGGAAAAATCTCCATTCTTGTTTTGTGCGATTGTAGAGGTCAAATACATTGTCATCAAGTTCCGATTAGCGTTTGTATTTTGGTCGTTTCGGCTGAATTTTCTTCTTCTCATCCTCTGTTTACGGATTAATCACATATTTTGAGTAAGTTCGATTCTCCCACCATTTTCTTTCTTTTTGCTTTGTTAATAATCTTCATCACGTAGATTATTTCTTATTTCAAGTGTTTGTTTAAGCTATTAGATGTAAAATCATTTTTATATATATCTCACTTGTTTGTTTTTGATGCACGTTTTTGCTTCAATTTGGGTTTTATGTTCATAGTAGTATTGGATCGTTTATCACCGCAATTTGAGATCCGGAATTTTCCCTTTGAGAAAGTTTTATCGGTAAAATTTGAGATCTGGACTTTTCGCTGGATTATCATGGTAGAATTAGAAAGTTATTAGTTAGTCTCACATGACTCAAATTAACTTGTTTTTTTGTGCGAGGATATGAAGACTTGTTCTTTCACCTTATCGGCCATAGTGATCCTATGCCTCGTAGTGCAGCTGTGGGTTCTCGCTATGGACCGTTTTCTCCAGCATTTGAGTCCAAGGTAATTTCAATTTGATGTTGATAAAAAAATAAAAAACAATTGGAACAGATATATAAATTAATTCAAATCATTAAAGTAAATTAAAAGGGGGTTTTGATTTACCGAATAAACGTGCTAAAATTATTTGCACCATTTTTCCTCGATTTCTACACTCGTGCACCCTGAGATTACTCGAACCCAGTGCAAATACCCGATTCGACATGTCATCAGGCTTGCGGACCGTTATTCTACTTGTTTTTACGCTAGGTGGGTCAGCCATTCTCGTTGGAGTGATCTTCACTATAGTCATTTGCTTTAAACACTTTAGAGATAGAGCACGGGCCAGAGCACTAGAGGCGGCACGTGCCGATGCTCGCCACACATCAGCTTCAACTCTACCGTCTAGTAGGGCGCCACACAAAGCGGGAGGCGATAGTCGTTCACCACTAGGTCATCTTGGGTACTAGGAGTTAGTCTTTTTTGTCTATCTTTATGTAAATCAAAATACAATATTTAAGAAACTATTTCGTGAAACATGCAAAAATTTGGAAAATCATCGGATATGTATGATTTTTACTACTAAAACCACATTAGCTTTTTTTTTGGGGAATGCTTGGATCTCAAAATTTAAGGCATTTTTTTACTCAAAAGTATTTATTGATACAATTGACCCATTACATCATGAATAACTTGTTAACACAAAGAAGTTTTGTCAAAGGGAAATCATCTTAAAATTTAATCTGCTCTATAAATCTTAACTTTCGTGAGAAGACTCAGACGATCGTCAACCCTATTTTTCAGGTCAAGCAACGATTTAACCACTAACAACTTGGTGTATAATAATTAATAAAAATTAAGCGAAGAATAATATGGTCATGAAATTAGTGCCATTGGATTGATCTTGAAAAGTTACACGAAATAGACTATCTGAACGCGTCGTTCGGATATCGAACGGAGAAGAATCATCAAATTTGTACATAAAGGATAAAATGATCATTTTGCAAGTAAACGTTATTAAGGCAACCAAGATATCTACTCTGGGAACCCGACTGCCAATATCCATTTATGATGGGATCAACAATCTCAATTTTGTTTTATCCCAAAACCAATCGAGAGAAACTCATTTTCTCGTTTTCTTATTTCTTTTCTTTCCCACTTTCTCTTCTTTCCTTCTCTAGCGAAACAATTCAAAAACTTGGTCTTTTTTCGAGGGTGATTCATAAAAGAATCAAGAATCGATGAACCGAGGATCGGTGACGCCTGTTAAGTCAATTGAACTCGGAAAGAAGAATTAATGGTAAGTAATTTGTGGTTTTTGGTTGATTTGGAAACCCTAATCTTAGAACTCACACTACTTCTCCAAGGTATCTCTCTCTTGCTAGAAAGGATATCAACCCATTTTACAATGCTCTATTGCGCCTTATATTGGCTTTTACATAATGGATGACAACAAATATTACATAATGGTTGACAGTTGATAAAGCCTTATTTCTAGCCTTTTATTTCAGTTATCTTCATGGGATGTTATCGCGTTACTACTATGAGGTCAACCTTTTCTTTGGACGAGGTATCCCACATTTTTCGTGAACCTTGTCCTTGCGTTGGATTCTTTATAATGTCATTGCATACTGCACTAGTGACGTAGTGGGGTTGTATATCGCTCATAGTATAAATTCTTTTTCGTGTTATTAATTGCTCCTAAATCACTTATTTAGGTAGTGCGATATTTCGTATCTACGTTTTTCCTCTTCTCGCACTATTCTTGCGAAGAAATAATTGTGAGAGAATCCTTTCTAGTTTAAATGTCTCTTAAACACTCGATTGTGATCCAAATGAAGCATTTTATGTCTCATTCAAAAGATGAACGCCTCATCTACAACTTTGATGGGTTGAGCCGCAGCTAATTCTGCCTCCGTAATACCCAAAAAGTCGATTTAGACACTCACTCACCGCTGTTTCTAGAATCACAGTCGCAACAGCTAAACTTCGAAAAATCATAACTAATTCCATATTTATCCAAATCGAGTGAATGAAAGACCTATTCGCAGAAGAGAGTCTAATATATAAGTTTCATTATAGAAACAAAGCCTAATTTACACATTGAGATACTTAGAGTAGTTTATATAATCTGGGCAGTGACAACAAAATGTACATAATAATGAGTTTCGAATCTTGATATTGGCTTTTAATCTATTTCAAAGAAACCCAACACACCATGTACGTAAAGGAATCTAAGCAATGGGTTATATCCAAATCTTCGTCGGTATAATCACTATCATCATTTATCCCCACACCATAATCCGTTCTTATACTAACTTTAAATACTCGCGTCTGCTTTCCTAAAGGTTGTTTCTCTTTAACGTAAGTCTCAATGATTTTCAATTAGTTCGTTGGAATAAAAAAAATGATTCAATTGATCAAAGCTCCTATAATTATGCTTCAGGAAACCAGGATGATGTTTTGCTCAAACTGGGATATCTTCAAAATTTGTGGCGACTATAATTATGGTTGGACTAATCAACAATCTGGTGGTATATTGATTCTATGGAATAAGACATAGTTGAGGTAATCTCTTCGTTCGCTGGTGAATACACTTTATCTGTTGAGTGTCGCAATAAACATGATGGTTTTCACTGGGTATTAACCAATGTTTATGGTCCTAATCATCCAACTACTGGACTTTACCATGGTCCTAATCGCAATAAACATTGGTTTTCACTGGGTATTAACCAATGTTTATGGTTTTCACTGGGTATTAAACAATCTTTTTGGGAGGAATTAGATAATGTATGCAACTACTGGACTTTACCATGGTGTATTGGGGGAGATTTTAACACTATTGTTAAATGTGAAGAAAAAACAAGATGCACTAAGGTTACCAAGAGTATGAAGGGTTTCATTGAATTTATTTCTCAGCATAGTTTGATAGATCTTCCATTAAGGGGGCTCGGTTTACTTGGACCAACAGGCAAGCCAATCATGTATCTCAATTAGCCAAGGCTACTTTAAACGATAATGAGGTGGTGCAGTTTGCTTCCATATTGCAAATGATCGGCGACATCCCTCCAATTTTAGATGGTGAGCTAGATTCTCGACGCTGGGCACTCACCAAGGAAGGTAATTTTACCGTGAAGTCACTTTATAATCGTTTAATAACGAAGAAACAAGTTAAATTCCCTGCAAATTTTGGTTTGGAAAACTAAAGTCCCACCAAAAATCAATTTTATAATGTGGTGTGCTGTTCATAGATATGATTCGTAAGAAGGGTGTTGATTTAGATCATCTTTGTGTTATGTGTGGGATGGAAGACGAGACTGTGAATCATCTTTTCTTGCATTGTCATATTGCAAGTAAAGTTTGTCTTCATAATAGATATTATTTCCCATATTTCCTGTCAAGATATTATTTTCTGTAGTTAATGACTTTGATCCTATGAAATATATATTGGGGATCCTGTCAAGGAATCCTCAAGGAAGTTTATTCATCTTCCGAGATGGTATCATCCTAAACAACGATCCTCTCTCTTTATTCTATCAAACCCTTTTTCTCTTCTAAAATCTCCATGGCGGTGATAAAAAAACCCGATCCCGCTGTTTACTATCAATAACATAAAACCCTAATTCCCATTCTCCGGATATCAAACAAGATGAATATTCGTCATGGGTTTCCTTTTCAACTACATCTCCAAGCTCACGGTCTCCTCTTCCTCATCGATTTTAACAAAGAACACCAACGGATATTGATGCCACTACCTCGAAACAACTAGACGCTCTGCTTGTCAATGGATGTTCTCCACCATGGCCAAAGACCTAATGTTCACTGATACAAATCTGGAAAGACTGCTAAAGAGCTTTGGGATCACCTTAAGAAGCTTTTTCAAGATAACAAAGGTAATCGTCTCGACCCTTTGAAAGTAAATTTGTCAATCTAAAGTTTGTTGATTGTGCTAGCGTTGATGACTACGCTGATAAGCTTAAATCGTTGTCCGATCGATTGACCGACCTTGACTTCCCCATGAATGATAAACGATTGGTTATCCAACTTGTCAATGGTCTTCCCAGAGGTAAAACACGGTTGCATCCTTCATACAACAGTCCATGCCTACCTTTGATGTTTTTCGCTCTCAATTGCGCGGCGAGGAAATACGTCGTGCTCAACAAACTGAGTCCTGTCTTCATCGATTGCCCTTGCTGCCACGCCCTCATCAACACCGTGAAATCAACGTAATCGGCGCTCGGAATGGTAAACGTGGAAATCGACCGTGCGCCGACAATGCAGCAACAACTCCATCCGTGGATCCACCTCTGCGCCAACACCACCACACTTCCCTGGGCATACCGAGCTCGGCCTCTCAGCTGTACCACCATCACTGGACTCCTTACGCGAAGCCGCTCCCACCATGTCCTTACCCTACGGTTCCTCCATGGCGTCACCATCCTCCACACGCGGATCATCTCACGGCGCCCTCGTAGTGCTCGGCCTCGTCCTCGTCCCTTTCTCCGCTTCGGTCAAGATCAAGCATATCTTGATCCCTCCACCGAGCCACTACAGCCCTAATGACTTTGTTTGACATACGGCTCCATGAGCTTACTGCCACTGATGATGCATTTTATATGGATACGGTCGACCTCTTATATCACTGCATGATGATGCGTTGCTACACATGTTTCCAACACTAGTAATGTACAATCCATATTGTTGGCAATGGCAACTCTATCCCGATTACTGCTAAGTGGTACCAAGTCTATAAATCTCCCTTCCCGAACTCTCCACCTCAAAGATACTCTTGTTGTCCCCGACAAATCAAAAACCTTGTTTCCGTTCGTAAATTCACCACTGATAATCATGTGTCCGTTGAATTTGATCCGTCCGGTTTTTTACGTGAAGGATTTGAGTTCGAGACGATTCTCCTTCGATGTAATAGCTCACGGGAGCTTTATCCTATCACCACTCCCTGCCGCTTCAACCTCCAAAACGACCTTGTATCCTCATCTGTCTCTTGTCAGGTGCTCGTCGATGCCCGGCACGCCCGCCTTGTCATCTGGCAAGGCTATCTTAGATAATTTATGTTCCAACTCTTTTATTCAATGTAATAAGAATCAGCCTACCAAACTTTGTCATTCTTGTCAAGTTAGTAAACATGTCCGTCTGCCATTTTATGAATCAAATTCCATCACTTTTGCTCCTTTTGATCTCATTCATAGTGACTTATGGACTTGTCCTTTACATGTTGAGGCTGTTTTCGTTATTACCTTATCTTGTTGGATGACATCACAAATTATCTATGGGTGTACCCTTTAAAGTTAAAATCTCAAGTTTATACCAAGTTCTTGGAATTTCGAATTCTTTCGTCAAACCTCGATTTGAACGAGATATAAAATGTTTCAATCCGACATGGGTCGTGAATTTGATAATTCCTCTTTCCATAATTTTGCTCAAACTAACGGCTTGGTTTTTGATTTTCTTGCCCTCACTTACTTCATCTCAAAATGGGAAGGCGGAACGTATGATTCGTCGTGTTAATGACATTACTCGCACCCTTATGTCTCATGCCTCCATACCTTAAATATTGGGCCGATTCTCTTCATATGGCTGTCTATCTCCATAACATTCTTCCCACAAAGTCCTCAACTCCACTTCCCATGTCAGTTCTTTACCAACGTCAACCAACCTATGACCACCTTCGTACGTTTGGTTGTCTATGCTTTATCCCAATCTTTCCGCTACCACACCACACAAACTTGCTCCTGCGTTCATCTAGATGTGTCTTCCTCGGTTTTCCTCTTCACCATCGTGGCTATCGTTGTCTCGACCTAGCCACTAACAAAAATATTTTATCTCGCCATGTAACGTTTGATGAAAACGTTTTCCCATTCAATGAATCTTCCTTAGTAGTCCTCCCACTCTGATCTCTCTCGACACCTATTTCACTCTATTTCCGGTCCCTCGGCCTACCATCATCCACACCTTCTCAACCTCATTCTCCCACGTTTGCCACGGTAAATATACACTCCACCACATCGCCGTATTTCATCGAACTCTTCCGCTGCATCCTCTCCTCATACATCTAACTGCAAGTTCTCCTACCTTGCCTACTCACGACTTCTCACGCGCACTTCTCACCTCTCGCGGTCATTCCCTCTCAACTTCTATCCTCCCTACTTCTCCACATGTACGACACCACAAGCTCAACTTCCTACAACCACTACCCGGTCCTCCCCATTGCCCTTTCCACCATTCCAACTTTACTTCCTACGCCTCCTTCTGCGTCCCGGTCACACGAGCTTCTCGTGGTATTTTCCGACCAACTCACAAACTAAACCTCCATGTTCAAACTCAAACATTTATCCCGTCTACCTAGGTCTCACCTATATGCCCTTAGGGATCCAAATCGGAATAGAGCCATGCAAGATGGGTACATTGCCATGTTGAAAACAAATACTTGGGAACTTGTCTTAGAGACCTTTTAGTGCTCATATTATTCGTTTTTATGTGGCTTTTTCTGTCACAAGTTTCATCTTTGATGGTTCCACCGCAACGATATAAGGCACGACTTGTTGCAAATGGTAAATCCCACTGAGTTGGGGTTGATTGTTTTGAGACTTTTAGTCCCAAGTTAAACCCGCCACTATTCGCACTTGTTCTCGCCCATTGCTACTTGCGCGATCTTGGCCCATACACCAGCTTGGATGTCAAGAATGCTTTCTCCATGGGGATTTGACCGAGACAGTCTATATGCATCAACCTTCCGGGATTTGTTGACCCAACTCGCCACGACTATGTTTGCCGCCTCAAGAGATCCCTTTATGGTCTCGAAGCGGGCGCCTCGCGTGGTTCCGAGAGACTTTGCGACTTCATCACTCGCTGTGGTTTTCATGGCGTGTATGTGATCCTCACTTTTTATTTATTTATCAGATTGGACACCATACTTACTTGTTATACGTTGATGATATTGTACTCAACACTTCCACCGATGTTCTTACGTAACGTTTCATTGACATGATGAAACGTGAATTTACTATGACTGATCTTTGGCCCGTTTAATCATTTTTGGGTATCCACGCTTTCTCGTTCATCCTCGGAACATTTTTATCTCGGAGTCATTATATACGAAGGACATCATTGCTCGTGCATCCATATTGATCGCAATTCGGTAGCTACTCAGTCGACACTCAATCCAAGCTCGGTGCCGCTTCGGGTCCATCACAGCGGATCCTACTTTATACTGAAGCTTAAATTTAAGATTACGGTACCTTACTTTCACCCGACCGGATATATCTTATGCGGTTCCAGCCGAGTTTGTTTATTCATGCATGACCTAGAGAGCCTCACATGCATGCTCTCAAGCGCATACTTGATATCTTGATGGTACTATTGATCACGGTTTGTTTCTATCCGTTTCCACTATTTTCCTAACTTGCATACTACCGATGTCAATTGGGCGAGATGTCCCAATTCACGCGGTCAACTTCGGTTATTGTATCTTTCTTGGAGACAACCTCGTCTCTTGGTCCTCCAAGCGTCGGGCAACTGTTTCCCGCTTTAGTCTTTGACGGAATATAGAGGGTTTCCAATCTCTTGTTCTTGAAACAACGGCTTTTGGCAGAATCTTCTTCTTGGATTACATATACCATTACGGCGTGCTACCATGGTTTATTGTGATAATGTGAGTGCTATATACATGTCCAGGGGATCGGTGCAACATCCAACGCACCAAACATGTGGAAACATACATTTTGTTCGTGACGCGTTCTTATTGGTGACATTCGTGTCTTGCACATTACAAAATAAATATCAAGATATCTTCACCAAGGGTCTCCCTAGACAACTATTTATTCGCTTTCGTTCTAGTCTAGCGTCTGCTCCTCTCCCGCTAAGACTAAGGGGTGTAATAGATATTATTTCCCATATTTCCTGTCAAGATATTATTCTCTGTAGTTAATGACTTTGATCCTATGAAATATATATTGGGGATCCTGTCAAGGAATCCTCAAGGAAGTTTATTCATCTTCCGAGACTTCACTTACTCCAAATGAAGGTTGGGCATGGGTTTTCCCTAATAGTATGCTTGACTTAGCTTGGTCGTGGTATACACCTGCACGAAAAGTTGTATGGGACTTCATTCCATCAGCTATAGTTTGGGTGTTGTGGAATGAACGAAACAATAGAATTTTCGAGGATAATTACTTATTCAAAACAGACTCAGACCTTTGTTTTGCTGCAAGAACTTTGGTGTTGAGTTGGGCACTTGCTGCGGGTTGTCGCCTCCATATCAACTTCTCTAATTCGGTTTTAAATTGTTTGGTAGTCTTTCTGTAATCTTTTTATTGTTTTGTTTTTTCTGTTTTAGCTGCCTCTTGTAGCTCTTATAGCTTTTGTACATTCTCCTATCTATAAAATTTTCTCTCTGACCCTAAACAACTGCTCATTTACATGCTGGGAATTCTGTGGGTAATCTAGGACTAAACATGCTCATTTATGTTCACTACTAGTAGGTAATACGTATTCCAGTAGAAAGGAATAACAAATAATAGCGATAAACATGAAATCATCCATTCCAATAAAAGTTACAATGCAGTAAACATAAATTGGGGATTTGGTTCTAAGTTTAGTCCAAGAAGCACTCACAGAGTCTTATATATAGTGGTGGAATTATTTCTAGGTAAACATGGAGGTGTTTGCATCATGATCTATAACGGTAACTTATCAGTTCTCACAGTTCTATATGCTTGTCTTAAACAGGGATTAATAGAGTGTATAATGCATCTGACATTATGTCTCAATAGCTAGAGAATCATCTGATTTTTCCACGGTTATTTCCTCACTCTATTATAAGCTGCACTCTCTCTAAAATTACTATCACTTTCCCACTCGAATCTCCCGAGTGTAGCCCTACGCTCATATTTTAACAATTATCATGGATGGGATGGAAAATTAACACTTCTTGCACAACAAATCATTTGGCGCCTTTAAATTATTGGAGGAAGAAACCAAAGAGGATATGTTGCACATTCAACTAAAAATTAAGTGATCTTAATGTTGCAAGCAACCAGCGAGGAAGCAAAGGTACAGATATAAACAGTGTTAACATGAAACGGAGAAAACAGCAAAGATCCTGAAAAAGGACCACACCAGTTCATACAGTTTAAAGGTTAAAAGAAATGCATCACTAGATTAAAGAATTGAAATTGCTGAACTCGCTTGTTGCGTGCAGGAGGTGTTATTAGTGTCGGGAAGAGCATGGCCAAATATTTCCATTGGAGAGAGGTTACGAGCTAAAAGACTACGTATATAAACCACGTCAATTTTTGAATTCTTGTTGTGCTGAAGTTGTGGAGGGATTTTGATTAAAGATATTTTTCAGGCTTATTGGAGATAATGTCAGAATGGAAGTTATGCCGGAAACATCACATCAACAACCTAAAAACTCAATACCATCCCTCACTCCCAGGAATAAAAGTAGCACTGTGTCAAGCTTACCCTCCTCCTATTGGTGGTGGCGAAACCTCGCGCTCATTGGCTAATTGAGAAACCATTCGTATTCGTCGGATGAAATTTCGTTATATGGTGCGTTGATCTGACAATGTGCGGTGTAGATTGGCTGGATTGGTGGGACACACGCGACGGACGGCCCCCATTGTTTAGAAAAATTGTTATATTAATTTCGTGCATTAATTATGGACATTTATGATTAAAATAAAAAAAAATCAATTCAACATATTTATGGAATAAAATAATCTTTTATAATTTTATGAAAATCCAAAAAATAAAAAAATTACTATATTAATTTTGGAAATTTCGTTATATATGGTGCGTTGATCTGACAATGTGCGGTGTAGATTGGCTGGATTGGTGGGACACACGCGACGGACGGCCCCCATTGTTTAGAAAAATTGTTATATTAATTTCGTGCATTAATTATGGACATTTATGATTAAAATAAAAAAAAATCAATTCAACATATTTATGGAATAAAATAATCTTTTATAATTTTATGAAAATCCAAAAAATAAAAAATTACTATATTAATTTTGGAAATTTCGTTATATATGGTGCGTTGATCGACAATGTGCGGTGTAGATTGTTTAGTTGGTGGGACACACGCGACAGACCGGCCCCCATTGTTTAGAAAAATTGCTATATTAATTTCGTGGCATTTATTTTGAAAATCCAAAAAATAAAAATAACTACTATATTAATTATGGACATTTATGATTAAAATAAAAAAAATCAATTCAACATATTTATGGAATAAAATAGTCTTTTATAA
The DNA here is from genome assembly GCA_023531295.1 of Papaver armeniacum. Taxonomy (NCBI): domain Eukaryota; kingdom Viridiplantae; phylum Streptophyta; class Magnoliopsida; order Ranunculales; family Papaveraceae; genus Papaver; species Papaver armeniacum. Next base: position 1,716 of record JAJJWW010007920.1, on the reverse strand, counting down.
TTTTATGAAAATCCAAAAAATAAAAAAAATTACTATATTAATTTTGGAAATTTATGATTAAAATAAAAAAATCAAATTAACATATTTATGAAATAAAAATAATTACATTTATAGCTTCATGTAATTATTGTAAAAGATCCAAGAATTAACAAAATACTACATTATAATTTTGGACATTTATGATTAGAATAAAATAAAATTGAGCGTATTTACGGAATAAAAAAATATTTATATTTTTTAATCTTTTAAAAGGAAAAAAAATATAGAAATAGCTATATTAATTTTTAGTATTAATGACAAATATCTAACAAAGGAAAAACCAACAATATATAAAAAGAACGCGCAATTGGGGGATATGAAAACTAATTGGGGGATATGACTAAATGACAAAATAGGGATCCAAATATCCTAGCTGGGTTACCCCTTATCTAATTAAATTTTTAATTCCTAATTTAACCTCACTAATCAGGATTAGTTACTAATTATGATTAGTAAAATATTAATGATTTGGGGATATAATTTGTGTATTTATGTTTATTTGAATTTGTTTGTGTTAGTTTAGAGGGAAAAAAATTTTGAGTAGAATTTTTTTTTTTTTTTTGAAAATGGAAGATGATTGTGATGAGAGACTTGCAAATCTTGAATCTTTAGCTCACCATAACAACAATCATATCTTCAATCTTTGATTAATGATAACAACTCACAATTGAGAGGAATTCTTTTTTTTGAAAATGGAAGATGATTGTGATGAGAATTATCAGCTAATAGAGGTTGAAAAATTGATTTTTCTTCTTTGAATCCACCCATTGTTTAAATTTGCTTGGTCTTAGGATGGTATTCAACCAAAAACCCCGTACGAGGCAATTGTTGGAAATATTCATAAATTGTTTTGATGTTGATTTTTTTCGCAGTTTTGATCAGTCCGGCATGGTAATCATGGATTCGAGCATCTTAGGTACATGTTCCTGGCATAGTATTTTGCTTAAATTTCCATGCTTAGAACGAGGATGAAAAGTATCGAACGTTGATTTTTTCACTTGACTACCCAAGACGATGGAAATTCTCGAGCATCTTAGGTATCATGTTAGGATATAGTCTTCATCAATTCCGGCATGGTCTTCATCACTTCCTTTTTGAATTTTTCTGGTATTAATCGGTCCACATTATAGGCATGGTTAGTTGATATGAAGACCATGCCGGTATTGTTTTCCGGCATACCATGTTGCTTTATTTTCTATGCCGGAAGTGGACTGATTAATACCAGAAAAAATTCAATTCGGAAGTGATGAAGACCATGCCGGAATTGATGAAGACCATATGCCGAACATGATACCCAGAGATGGTCTTCATCACCCCTGCATGGTCATCATCACTTTCAACATGATCTTCATCACTTCCGAATAAAAAAAAATTGGTTTCCAAAGTGAGGAAAGAGAATTTGATATAGAGTGGGAGAGTTTAGAATTTGAAAGGTCATCATCACTTTCGGCATGATCTTCATCACTTCCGAATAAAAAAAATGGTTTCCAAAGTGAGGAGAAGAATTTGATATAGAGTGGGGAGAGTTTAGAATTTGAAAGGGAATGGGAAATATTTGGGTTTCAAAGCTCCACCCCAAATAAGATTAATAAAGTGGAGATGGAAATGGGGGATATGATTTTGTTTTTTGATTTTGAGTTTTTGATTTTTATTTTGTGGGAAGGGTAATTTAGTATT
>JAJJWW010007919.1:0-67607 GCA_023531295.1 Papaver armeniacum | reverse complement strand
AATTCTTTTTTAATTATTATTATTTGTGTGAATTTCAAAAACATGAGTAGCTAAATTTCTTATTGATTGAGGATGAATTCCTAGTTCTTAACATGATTTGAGTTTTGTTTTCAATTCTATCTTGAGATTTTTCACCGATTATCGATTGTTTTTACTAATAGAGTGATCTTAAAGACATTCATGACTGATTAGGATTGTTTGGATTGCACGCTAAATTGATTTGTTAATTGATCTATATCTAGTATAAGTTAGAAGGAATACGTAATGGTTTCGACACTTTACACAAGTAGAAAAACGAGACCTTGGAGGATTCCGTGGAGCAATTGTGTGTAGAAACAACGCTTAGAAAGTGAACCCAAGCGAACCGAGTTTAACTACTAGTACTAAACCTAAATTCATAAATCTTAATGCATTCTGGAATTACATCTTATAGTTTTAATTCCTCCAAGGTGGTTTCTTTTGAATAGAACGAGCACTCCACACCCTGTTACTTCAAAGAAATTAGGATTTTGGGGCTAGCTAAAGCGGATTCGCTTATCCTACCTTGGGATAATCTGTGACTAATAACAAGTAGAAAAGAACATAACTTTAATCATTGTTTCGAACGGCATGGATTCGCTTGATCCTGTCTCTTATCGCTTTCATCTTTCAACTTTCGATTTTTAATTGCTTTTTTATTTTATTTTTTTCTTTTGCTTTTACACCCCCTTTTCGTGACAACTTTTACAACTAAGATCTCTTTGCTCCTCGTGGGAACGAACTCGACTTCCATTATATTATTTTTAATTGAGTGAAATATTGAATTAATTTGATTGCACCTACGACACGCATCACTTGATGAAGGACTTGAGGGGAAAGATCCGTGGACATCGATCGGACTTGTGAAGGTAATATGGGTAAATCAGAATTGTTGCTTGCATATTGTATGCCTGAAGTGTAGGAACCTCATACGACGTCAGAATTCGGTGTTGACCCAAACTTTTGAAGCTAAGAGATCGGGGAATCATATGCAAAAAGAATCCTTTCTGCTTTGGAGACGTCTAGGGAAGTCAATGACGCATGCACATTCATAACTTATAATCCTGTGCAAATTTTTAGATTCCAATGTAACATGAGTGTGGGAAGCCATATCTTCTGCTCGTATGTCTGGTTGACGTGCTCTTTTGGTATGTTATAAAAGAGACATAGACAAACATCTTTCGTTGAGGAAGCATTGTCCAATTCCTCACCCATTGGTACGTTTTTGTAAGCCCATGGCACTCTAAAATGTGTTGTATCTCATTTGCAAAGGTGATGAGAAGATCTTAGGAAGACTTTGGTTTGTCCCGTCCGTCGTGCAATCTTTGGGAGACTTTCAACTTAACATGTTTTCTGTCTACACATCTTGATATAACCATTAGTGCTTGAAGTATGATCATCGAGTAATACTTCAAACTTAGGATGTAGAGAACAACCGGTTGATGAAGGCAGGATGTTGCTCACAAGGCCGTTGTAGATGCTTTGATATCACGACTGATTACGCTCCTGGAGATCCTTGTTGATGCTGAGATTATGGATGGTGTTGCTCCAGATACCGAAAAGGCTAGAACCATGGTTATCGACATAATCTTTGCTCATCCATCCAAAATGACCTTTACATTCGTGAACTAGTTGGTGGGTTGAGCATTCTTAAGATGAAGGTGTACAAAGAGTTCAACCCGAATTCTCCTGGAACAAGTATGACTTTACTGTGAACTGGCTTCATCAGTGAATCGACGTTGTTGTAGCGGATAGCACGCCTTCGGTCTTCCATTGTTGAAGAGGAAGTTCCTGGTCGTGCGAGGATTTGTGATGTAGAGATCACGTTGATGAAGTTTCATGGAATCACATCAGGTTGCAATAACTTGTTATGTGGATAACATTTATTAAAATAGATTTGAATCAATCTCTCTAATAAGATCAAGTCCCCAGTGCATGTTGCAGGAGTTTGTGTCATCCATGGATGAATGATGTTACATCTGCTTTAGAAGTCTTATCATGGGATATTGAAGACTTATCGATTGTAGTTCAGTTACACTTTGATCGTGATGGTGTTGAATCGTGTGTCATCATCGATATATTTGTGTTGAAGCTAGAGGCGCCATTATCAAGGTGTACTCTTTAATTGGGAGTACAAATTGAAGGCTTCAAGAATGTAGCACTCGGAGATGAGAGGATTTTGACTTTCGAGTTGGCCTTGGAAAAGTAGGTGATTGTGATTATAGATATTTTCTTTTGGTTTGATAGATTCAATTGCTTAATCCAATGAGGGTTGAAAATAACGGATAAGTTAAGAAAAATCCTAAATGCTTCAAACCTTAGGCGCTTGAGCGTTGAAGCCTCCACACCCCTTAAGCGTCGAATGTTTTAGGCTTTTCTTTGCCTTGATCCTGAGTATCTTGTTGATTGAGATTCTGTTCGTTGCGGTAGTGGGGTTCAACACTTGTACGGAGACATCAAAGCTTTACGATTTTGCAAGACGCATGCACTCATGCAAGGCTATGGAGAAATGCCCAAGTGTTCTTTGCCGTAGCTTGGACATCATCTCGGTAATGAATGTCTCAGTGAGATGTTCGATCGGACTTGGTAAAATATTAATGTGGTGGAAGCTACCGATTCCTTAACGTCTTGCAATAGCAAGAGTTATTAGAAGAATTGCTAGGATAACATGTGAGGAAATAAAATGACACAGACATGGAGGAATGATCACTGGCCAAGGGAACCTCTCAATGAATGTACATGCATATTTGCGGTGTTCTTTGTTTCAACCTGCCGGTTGAAATTCTTCCAAGTGCTTTGATGATGGAACGTCCGCCAAATCTTTTCCAATCGAACTTTTTGTTGGAGAGATATTGCAACCAAAGCTTTTTTGTATACATCTTTTCGCGTGGATCCACGTCCGTCCAGGATCATATCATATCCTTGATCTTCCTCGATTATGTGAAACTTGGTTTCCACCGGGTTGAACCAATTTTCATTTGAGAATGATGTAGCCATACGTGTCCAGGTATTCCTTTGTGATCTCTGGTCGAGATATGAGCATGAGTGGCCTCTTCTCAGAGTGATTACTGCTGATTTCTGAGAGTGTTCAAAGGAATAATATTGATATATGTGCCGGCATCGACCAACGCTCTCTGAATTCATTTCCTTTGAGATTGACCGTGGTAAGAAGTCCCGGTCATACATCTCTTTGTCGGTGACTTGAGAGCTCGTGAGCCGTTTACAATGGCAGACGTTTCTGGATACTATATGATTCAAAGCCGTGAACATGTCCTTCTTTTAGCCTTTTGGACAAATAAAGCAATTCCACATATATGCTCGATCAACGATTAACCGCCTCTGGCCCAGTTGTTCGAGAGTGTAAAGGTTCCCGATTGGGAGAGGATTCTTGTGTACTCCACTCACTCCCCCGGTTCTCTGAATCGAATTACTCTTTGAATATGCATTTCAAACTCTACAATCACTTGTTGGATGATTGACAAACCCATGAAAGCGGCGATGGAGCTGGATTCTCCATTTCCTCCTCGGTTGGCTCTCTCCCTAACATGAGGTAGTTTTATCGCACCATCTTGAATCCGGACTTCCAATAGATCGATCACCTCTTCAATGGGTAAAGGAAAGTCCTGGTTCTTCTTGGTCATTCGCGCCTCGAGCTCTTCTTGTGCATTTCGATTTTGGTTGTCCTTCCTTGATGCTTTTGTAGGATGGAACGTTGGAGGAACATTCTTATCTTTCTGCCCTTGACTTTCCTCTTGCTTCCTTTTAGCAACATTCATGGAAGGTTGGAGATTGTCTGCTTGTTGATCAGAAGTACACTGAACTGCCTCGAGTTTCTCGCGGCTCCTCGACTTTGTAGCTCTTGTTTTTGATAAGGGTGGGCTTGAGTGGTTGTTGATCGCCAACGGCTTCATGAAGTTCAGAAAAGTTTTGGAACGATTTTCCGGCAAGGCTCATCAGCCGGGATCATTCCGTTGATGCACAAGTCCCACCGATTATTGTTCAAAGTGACATTTGGGTCATGAAAATCCAGAGCTTGGACTGCGAATCTCTTTTTACATAATTAGTTCGGATGTTCATTGTTCTTCTAAGACATTCTTCCGAAATCGAGAGAGTAATCTTCTTCAGACAGAAGAAGTATTTACGTAGAAAGTATTAAACATTTCTCCCCATCTAGTGATGCTCCATGGTGCGATGTTGTTGTACAAGTATATGCTCGGCACAGCCGAGACTTTGGGGAATTCCTTCAAGCGGACAACATGGTTGTGCTCATGTTCTCCTAATGCTTCTAGGAATCGAGAACCATGTTCTCGGGCATTTCTGTTCTATTGTAAAGTGTAAACGTTGGAGAAGTGTAGCCCTTTGGGAGAGGAATTCTTTGTGTGTAGGCTGCGGGATATGGAGGTTGGTGATAGGCAGATGATGTCTTGTATTTCCTGGATCCTCGAGAAAGCGTTCGTCTTCCACGGTGATGAAACTGGAACTCATTGACGGTGGGTTATGCGACTTTGCGGACTTCATCATAATCACCACGTGAATTGGAGAATTTAGGATCAGCGGCAGGATGTTTCTTTAGCTTTTCCTTTCTCCGAGCCGTACTAAGTTTTCTCTGATATTTTGTCTGTGAGAGTTTGAGATAATTGCATAACTCATATGGTGTAGCCATATATATGCGATTCTTGGCGAGAACTTCTGGATCTTTATGAGATCGGCTATGATAAGCAGTTTTCTCTGATTTCATGTGGAGACCGGTCGAAGAGAGGATTACTTTCGATGTTGGTTTGAGGAGGGTGGTATCGGTAGCGCCATTGTTGGAAGCGGGAGTAGTTTCCTGAGTACCACCACTATTGCTAGTGCTAGCATTGTTTAGGTTAGGGATTCGTGATCGACCTAAGATCAACCATTTTGTGAAAGTTTAAGATTGCACCGAGATTAATCTCCTATTGTGGTCGCCAACTGTTGATGGGAAAATGATTTGCTGTTTTTGAGAGAAAATGGAGAGACGATCGTCGGACGTAAGACTCTCAACCGAGCAAACCGCCTAACCTCAAACATATGCCTTTGCAGACGGAGTGCTTTGAGTTCGAGAGATCAATCTTATGACTCCGGCCTAAACCAAGAAATGGTCGTTCCATAGTCAATTCGGTCACAAAGAGAGGAAGAGGTTGATCTGTAAGAGGAAGTTTGAGAAGTGTGTGAGATCAATGGTGATCAAGAATTGTGAATGTGTTGTGGGTTTCTGCAAATGAAGAATAAGTTTTAATTCTGCTCAATTGAGATAGATTGTTGCTCACACGATGATTCTTGGTTAGACAGATGTTGTCTATTCGATCGAATGTTGTGTTGTTGATCTCAATCGTGAATTGAAACTTATTTATATTACTAGAATGTAGACACATTGATCTCCAGTAAGTGTGACGGTTGCTTGAGTGAAAGAGTGGGAAAGTGGGAAATCGTGGTTTAACCAAGTTCCGTGTCGTGCGGAGACTTGGTTGATTGTCCACCCACTACTTTGCTAACTCCCTCAATTGCTTTGCACGACTTACTCACATTTCTCATCGTGGATGAACACATGTTCCGTAGGCGCACCAAAACCCTAATTAATATCCCCCATGTGACGTGGATTGATGTCAAACGAATGTGGGTGAAAAGCGACGTATATTTAATTAGTCGGGCCGTTGACTTGATTAGACGATGAGTCTAAGTATTGTTCAATCGAAAGCATGATTGTTGAATGCTCTAGGATTCATGAATTGAACATGTCTGTTGGGATGTATAGTTCTCGAATGAATGATGTTGATAATTGAATCAACATGATGAATATTGCCGATCTGAGCAAATATTGCCGGTCTGAGCAAATATTGCTCAAGTATGATGAATTGTTGAATATTGACAAGCTAGATCAATATTCGAGCATTTGAGCAAATATTGCTCATTTGATGATTGAATCAATATTCAAGCATCTGAGAAAATATTGCTTATTCGATGAATTCTTTGAATATTGATAGTTGAATCAATATTCAAGCATCTGAGCAAATATTGCTCATTCGATGAATTACTGAATATTGATAGTTGAATCAATATTCGAGCATCTCGACAATATATTGCTCATTCAATGAATTATTTGAATATTGATAGTTGAATCAATATTCGAGCATCCGAACAAATATTGCTCATTCAATAAATTACCGAATATTGATAGTTTAATCAATATTCGAGCATCTGAGCAAATATTGCTCAATTAAATAACGTGGCCAAATAAAATATTAATAGCTAGACCAATATTATATATTTAACCTAGATGTTGATTCTTGGATCAACTTATAATTATTAGTGTCTGAACTCACTCGTAATTATGATTTGCGAGCATTTGTTCAAACCCTAATTTTTGATCAATTGATGATTTGCTTGAAAATAAGTCGGAAGGAGGGACCCATTACATGGGATGATGATCGACCATGTAGCGCCCAAGTGCTCGAGTGAGCATGCACCAAAGTCCTTTGTTGACCGATTGGTGAAAGGATGATCAAATGTTGGTTTAATCATTTATTAAAATAGTGCTCAAATCGAGCATTAGGTAATAAAACCTAGTTATGGAGAGATGAGGGACCGACCAAGGGGTAAGGGGACTGGCCCTTGGTGGTCGTGGGGACCCCTGATGGTCGATTGAGCAAATCGTAAGTTGGTTGGAGAGAGCTTGGACCCAATATGAACCGCTGAGAGATAATTAGGTCAAAATTATGAAAGAGTGTAGGACCGGCTCCTTGCAAGCCTAAGGGCCGACCTTGGTCAGTCAAGGTGGCATGCCCGTGTCACCATAATCCCCGTGTCTCGCCGAGAGTTTTGGTATTTTCTCGTGCGCGTTTGAGCAATATTTGATTTTCGGAAGAGTTTGATCTTATTTGAAACTCTCAATTTTGCTCAAATGAGCAAGTAAAACTTTGCTTGTGCGACCAATATTTTGAAAATATTAAAATAATAATATTTTAATTTTTGTCGTGAGAAGCCTAGTGGTCATGTGACCATTTGTCTTTTGGCTTTTTTCATGGTTTGAGCAACATTTGAGAAAATATTGAAAAATTGGGTTTTCGCTCAAACGATGGAGTTCAAAGAGATGAAGGAAATAATAATATGAGAAAATAAGGAATTGCAAGGTGTGGGACCGGCCACCGGCTAGGGCATGGCTGGCCGACTAGTTGGCCCGGTCCCGTGACACCTTTCCCTATTTTTCACTATTTCTACATCGTTTGATGGAAAGTATGGAGAAACTAAGAGTTTCTCTAACGAGGGAGTTCGCTCAAATGAAGGAGTCTTCATGAGATGAGGGAAATAATAAATTATAATAAAATAAAATAACGAGAAGAGGGGTACCGCCACCTACGATTATGATCGAATTTAGTGGGCCCTGGTCCCACGCCTCTTGTTTATTTTATTTAATATTATATTTCCTTCCTAATTGCATAGGTTCCTCGTTCGTCCATATTTTTGAATGCTTGTTCGTGCGTTTGGGTGCCCGTTCGTGCATTAATATCAAGTAAACTTGCACCATTTTCTCGGGGCTTACTCGGTGGTGGCCCAGATGCCCGGTGAATATTTATTACTAATTCACGAAATTCAGCTGGGAATAATTCATGAAACGGAGTAATAAAATGATTTGAGTATCTATTACTAATCCATGGAATCCAGCTGAGGATCAGCCATGAAACGGAGTAATGAGATAGATTAAATTATTTTTCTAGGAATTCAGTTGATGAATGACACGCTAGAATTAACATGTTTGCAGAATTGAGATATGAGATAATTGAAGCATCATACTCGTTCTGGGGGTGTATAGTCAGGGAACAACGAGCATCGTGACGTCCTGAAGGCGTTAAGCTCTCTAACATGCAATATGTCTAGGAACCTCCCAATCATTAAGAGATTCTATACACCTTATTCTCTACGTAGTCAAGGAACAACGAGCATCGTGACGTCCTAAAGGCGTTAGGCTTGATACTAGCATGCAATTTGTCTAGGATCCGCCCAATTATTTTGATTCTACGTAGAGGTGATGATGAAATTTGTGAAGCATCGAAAGCTCAGCTGAGAGGCTCTTCGAGAAACATATTCATCATAGCTCTGAGAGGAACATTTACTCGGTCAGAGGTTGTGAAATGGTTCACAGATCATAAAATATGAATTGTCATATACATTCCTGAAGCCAGGCTAGAAACATGTAGTATCATGAATTTACGATTTTAGCTCTTGCCGAAAATCTACCATCAACACTTGTATCATAAATCTCCTAGATGAGACGCTATAAATTAAAGATTATATGTATTCCTTTTAAGTGTTGAAGTATCTGTTGTTTGAATTCATTACGATCCCATTGTTTTCGTACCTTTGCCAATTTTTATTGACAAAAAGAGGCACAATAATTAGTAGTTTCACACTACATACATATGGTTTACGGGTCATTATGTAAGGGAAAGTGAATCAACATCTATAGGTTTCACCTATCATGCAAAAGATGTAAGTATTGACTAAGGGGAGAAACATATCACCGTAGTATTACTTGGTTGTGATACAATTGAACTTCATAGAAGATAATAATACTATGTTTCTGTATAACAATGATTGAGAATATCTGTTTTCAAAGTTATTATCACTACGGATCTTCAACAACAATGATGCTGAGTTGAACACGTTCAGAATCATTGCAACTTGAAGTAACGAAGAATTCAAGGAGTTGAAGAACCAAGGAAATCAAGCATGATGGATTATGGAGTTAATTTGAAACTTTATTTTTAATCCATATGTATTAATAGTTTTGTCACTAAAATTGACAAAGGGGGAGATTGTTAGAGAACCGCTCTGGCCGAACTCATAAGTGTTGCTATCTCAAGCTTGTTGTCAAATTTAGTTGATCAAAACTATATCTTGATTTCTAGTCTACATTTAGTCAAGTCCTGGGATTAGAATATAAGTGTGTAGTTGAGTATCGACATCACCGCGTTCTCGTTTGAAGCGAAGATCAACCGGCTTTTGGAGAACTTCTTTAACAAAAGGTAAGTGAAGACCTAACCACCTATTACTCAAGTTTTCACCTTTCTATCTATGAGACACTCTGCCGCATGACTAAATTAGACATTACATGCATAATAAAAATTTCGAGTCAAGTTTATCTTGAGTATCATTCTCGAAATATGACTGACTAGCTTTAAGAACATTTGTTCATACTTGATGAATTTGATTAAGAACAATTTATTGTTTATGACCTAAATTATGATTCAAGAGTTAATCATTAGAATATAGCCTGAAATGGATATGTGTCATTGATTTTATTCGGGAATGTTTCGAATTGATTATTAGAGAGATATACAATACGTATACCACCACATACTAGGAAAACTATTATAAGTCCTGAGTCACGTGACATGTACCCAATTATATGTACCTGGATAATTATAGTTCGGCAACACTTTTTTGTACGCATACCCTAGATCCATATATCATAAAAAAAAATCATTGACTCGTGAACCAGAATGCGCATACCTAGTATGCAAACCGGAAAAGATATGGTGGTTTCTAAATCGGAAAAGGTATGCATACCCGTATGCAAATCGGAAAAGATTTGTGGATTCCCAACCTGTTTACGCTTAAGGGTATACAAACCTAGTACGTACCATGACAAAAATAGTCACGAACAGGATTACAATACATGTACTTATCTTGTCGAGTATTTTCGGATGCATCGAAATTATTTCTATGAGATAATCGGAATTTGAACAACTCTCTAAAAACACCATCTAGACATATTTGATCACATATGTGACTCCAAGTCTTAAAGTGTTATATGAAAATGGTTAAGCTTATCGTCCGATGGCTAGTTTCGGCTAACCTTTTCGAACAAGTCATTGTCCACGGTTCATCCTAACCAGAGTGTATATTATATTATGTAAATCTCAAGTCAAGTTTTTCATCTAACGGTGATTATTGATAGCTTGATTCCAAAGCTACCTTAGCTTAAATCCAAAGTAACCTTGACCTTGAAAGTCTATATAAGGAGAACCTCTAACAACCGGGATTTTGAATCCTAAACTATTCTTGTGTGTCCTAGTTGTAAACTAGAGTCGTCCTCTCCTTTAAACTTTTTAGGTTTAGCGACTAAAAGACTTCGCATAGGGATTCGTGGAAGCCAGGTCCAACTATCTTTATCTTGATAGTTCGTGTATCCTGATCTTGCTTTGATTGTTGAGCTTTTCTAACATGCAAGATAGATAGAAATCACAAAGTTTCTTCGTCTCGAATTTGTGATTCCACAAGTGAGGTGAATAATAATTTAGGCTGCTCTTCGGAGTCATAAGACCGGATTTGAGGTTTGCTAGACTTTGTATATTGCAATCGATTTCCTACCTCACCTTGATCTTTGATCGGGCGGAAATCACAAATAGGCTTATCTGGGAGGCAGATTGTTTTAAAATCTTCAATTGAGTTGAAGCAACTTTTATCTTGTAAAGGACGCCGCCTAAGGGAATCAATTGCGCTGAGTCCTCGCTTTGGGATTCAAGAGGCGTAAGAAGCGCGGATTTGAATCAATAGTCAGGATTTCCGTTTAATTGGCCGCAACTACATTCCAATCAAGTTTTGATAGTAGTCTAGTGTCTGTAGCGACTTAATACAATTTGGTGTTCAAATCTGGACTAGCTCCCAGGTTTTTCTGCATTTGCGGTTTCCTCGTTAACAAAATTCTGGTGTCTGTGTCAATTATTTTTCCGCATTCTATTGTTTATTTTTATAATTGAAATATCACGGGTTATACGTAAATCAATCAAAGTAGATATATCCATCCTTGTTTTGTTAGATACGACTTGATTGATCTTGGATATTGATCTTTGGAATCGTCAAAGTACTCTCACTGAATAATCAGGTTCACGGACTTGTCTCTGTTTACATTCGATTGTGAAAGAAGAGATATAAGCTCTTCTTATAATTCCGATTGAGATTTATTGTTGCAACTCTCGGAATTGTAATTGAGTTTAGTCCATATAGGTTGCCTAAAAAAGTTGGTGGTGTATTTTGGTACCTCCATGTTTTCAAGATATCGCCAAGATTAAAATAGGATATCTCGATCTTCACATACCTTTTTCTTGATGAAGTTCCTGCAAATGTCTTTGTTTGTTCTCTAGTATTCAATATTCGAGGTTATTATGAGACTTGACTTTAGTAGACTAAAATCAAGATGTAGTTTTGTACATCTAACATTGACAACAAGCTTGGGATAGCAAAACTTGCGATTTCAACCGAGCGGGCAACCCTAGCTCGAGAAGAATTAGAAGCCCAAGGCCAACTTGTTTGGGATCCTATTCGGTGGATTATGTTCGCAATTGCCAATTGGAGTCAATCATGATGGCGCTGGATTAGCATATATAATGCGGTGATTCTCCATAATGGAGAACCACTAATAGGTGAGGTGGATTCTGGTTATGACTTGGCCTTACAAAACGGTAAATAACAAGACCGGGTGGCAGATTATGTAATTAGAAGGTGATCCTGAGGATAGACTTGTAACAAAAATGAGCCTATTTCTCTCTTTTCTTTGGTTTTTTTTTCCCCTAGTTTGTCCCGTTTTGTTGTTTTGGTTAATTTTGTCTGGAAGAATTTTGACTTGTGTTTTGAAACATTTTGTGTATTTAGAAGAATTGGAGAGAAAGAGAGAGGAGGCTCTGCGTGTGCGTGGAGAGCTTTGACCCTCGTCAATTAAAATCCATGGTGGGTGGGTGGCGTTTACACCTATATTCGACTTTTCAACTTATCTTTTCTCTTTTTGTTGAATTTTTTTAAATTTTGTTTCTCATTATATTTTTCATCATCATCATCATCATCATCATCATCATCATCTATACATCTTTCATAATAATTCAGCTGAGAATAGAATCCTTCCATAGCTTCTGTTAATAGATATATTGGTTTGCTTTCTTGAATTGTATTTTGTTTTCTTGTAATGGTATTCTGTTAATATTGATTGTGTGTTGTTGTTTTGGTTTTGGATACAAAAAGGATCAGAAGCTTTGAATTGAATAATAATATAGGAAGCTTTGATCCATGGGGAATTGTTGTGGGACCCCTGCACTAACTGCTGCTGGGAAGAAAAAAGGAGGGAAGAACAAACAAAATCCATTCTCAATTGATTATGCTGTAAATCATAATCATGGATCTGGTGGAAATAACAAATTATGTGTTTTGAAAGAACCAACTGGTCGTGACATTGGGATTACATATGAATTAGGTCGTGAACTTGGAAGAGGTGAATTTGGGATTACATATCTTTGCACTGATAAAACAACTGCTGATGTTTATGCATGCAAATCAATCTCAAAGAAGAAATTAAGAACTGCTATAGATATAGAAGATGTTAGGAGGGAGGTTGAAATTATGAAACATATGCCACAACATCCTAATATTGTTACCTTAAAAGATACATACGAAGACGATAATGCTGTACATCTTGTAATGGAGCTATGTGAAGGTGGTGAGTTATTTGACCGAATCGTTGCCAGGGTCATTACACAGAACGAGCTGCTGCTGTAGTTACTCGTACAATTGTCGAAGTTGTTCAGGTAATCTTTGTCATGTCTTACTTATTTCGTTTTGATTCTTGATTGATTTATAACTTTTCTTCTCTCATAGTTTTGTTTTCTCTACTACAGTATATGAAAATTTAGGTTGAAATTCATCTCTGAAACAAGAACTCAAATTCTTGTGATTGGTGTTCAATTAGAAATGTGTTAGTTACAACTTTGTTTTTGTTCGTCACTGTCGGCTGTCCTACAAGATACACTGAACCTTCATTGTAATCCGCCAGAAAGTTCTTGCTTGTGCAGTTAAGCACGTGTCTGAAATTCTCTCTAAATTGCACCATTTTACCTCTTTCTTTATACATTCCTTTCCATTATTCTCAAACTGTTTCACTAACTGTACTTTCAACCTCACTCCGTTCAGTGGCTGCAGTTTGTCATTGGTGTGTCCTTGTTTACTCCTTGGGGAAACCAAAACCTTGGATTGATTATTTGAGTTTTGTTCTATACAGTAGTCTACTAACTTAATTAATATTGTTCCTTTTCAAAGTACTAGTTATACTCTTATCAATGGTTAGTGTTACATTGTTATGTTAGGTCATATTGCATTCTCAAATTAGCAGCCACCGTACCCTGGTAATATCTGGGATGCCTCATGTGTATGGTTCCTTATCTCTCTTGTAATGAGTTTGATCATTTTTATATTTTCAGATGTGTCACAAGCATGGGGTTATGCATAGAGACCTCAAACCGGAGAATTTTTTATTTGCAAACAAGAAGGAAACATCACCACTGAAAGCCATTGATTTTGGTTTGTCCATATTTTTCAAACCTGGTATTGCCTTCTACTAAGGTCCAAGAGTTCTGCATTATTTATTTGGGTGGCTATCCTATCAGTCATAGCTCTCCTTTTCCTCATTCCTCGCGCCACAACTTAATTTGCAGGTGAGAGGTTTACTGAGATAGTTGGAAGCCCTTACTACATGGCGCCAGAGGTCCTAAAAAGGAATTATGGCCCGGAGGTTGATGTATGGAGTGCTGGAGTTATCCTATATATCCTACTTTGTGGCGTTCCTCCTTTTTGGGCTGGTTGGTTTATCTATAACTTGATTCTTGAAGACTCTAAATGTTTTTTGATTGGAATATATAGGCATAGGTGAAAATTTAAGCCAGATTAAAAGTATGTGCAAAATTTCACATGTGTGCGATAATACAAGGAGTGACTCTCCTTCATCTTAAGTAAATAGCATTGATCCACCTAGGCCTACTAGTTTTCAGTTTTCTTTTTCCCTCTTTTCTATAAAATATATTTGGTAACATAGGTTTACAATTTATATGCAGAAACTGAACAAGGAGTTGCACAGGCGATTATCCGCTTCGTAATAGATTTCAAGAGATCCTTGGCCCAAAGTTTCAGATAATGCAAAAGATCTGGTTAAGCGGATGCTTGATCCTGATCCAAAAAAACATCTTTCAGCTCAAGAAGTACTAGGTAAATATTACTTAAATTACTCGATGGATGTTTAATGTTTAGTTCTTCATTTAAGTATTTGATATGGAATTACTTATATTGAAAATTTTAAATTCTTTTAAAAAAAATGATCAAGATAAATGGTCTGGAATCTATGAAAACGTGCCAAACTGAACTTTTCTGGCCATCTTTTCTTGCAGATCATCCTTGGTTACAGAATGCCCATAAGGCTCCAAATGTTTCCCTGGGTGAAACCGTGAAATCAAGGCTCAAACAGTTCTCCATGTTGAACAAATTCAAAAAGAGAGCCCTAAGGGTAAGGGATTCCAGATTAATCTTTTTTCTAACTATGGAATGGTTTTTCTAAAGTGACCCAGTTCGGGTACTCTACTTATCTGAAAGGGAAATTGTAAAATCTTCCTTGAGGACGGAATCCTGACCAGGCTGAGGAATTGCATCACTTTCACAGGTGGTGGCTGAGCATTTGTCTGTGGAGGAAGTGGCTGATATAATAGAAGCATTCGATATGATGGACATTAACAACAATGGCAAGATCACTCTTCTGGAGCTGAAAGCTGGTCTGCACAAAATTGGGCATCAGATTTCATATTCGGATCTTCAGATACTAATGGAAGTTGTAAGTGACATTAACACCTAAGATTGACTTGATAAGATCCGGCGTTACATCTGCAATATTTTTCTTGAATTTTCTTCTTCTTTTGTCCAAATCTGTTATAAAAGGCCATTTTATCATCATAATTTGCCATTTTATCATGGATCACTGATCAATGATATGCTTGACAGAACTTATTTGTTCCCTTGACTGTTGTTTTTTTCCAGGCTGATGTTGATGGAGATGGATGTCTCGATTACGGAGAGTTTGTTGCAGTTGCAGTCCATTTCCGAAAGATCGGCAATGATGAGCATCTACACAAAGCGTTCTCATTCTTTGATCAAAATAAGAGTGGGTACATAGAGATTGAAGAGCTACGGATAGCTTTGGCTGATGAGGTGGACCCTAACAATGACGAAGTCATCAATGCTATCATTCGTGACGTGGACACAGATAAGGTCTGTATTTGTAATGTTAATATCTTTATTTACTACTATCACTGTATGTTACTTCCAAAGTCACCGTGAAGCCATACACTTGTGAGTTTTGATATTCAATTCCAATGACTGGCAGGATGGGAAAATAAGTTATGAGGAATTTGCTGCCATGATGAAGGCTGGCACAGATTGGAGGAAAGCATCAAGACAGTACTCCAGAGAGCGTTTCAATAATCTGAGCATGAAGTTGATGAAGGATGGTTCTTTGCAGTTCAACAACGAGGCTAGATGAAACACGATAAATCAAAGTATCAATGTGAAAATGAAATACGAAATATAATTGTTTGGTTCTCGAAAATCTTCATTTTTCTTTCATTTTATTCCTCGTTTTGTTCTATTCTTCTAGCCCCCAAATGTCTCCTTTCTCCTATTTTTTTCCCCCTCTTCTTTTATCATTCTAGGTGGCCGGGCAGTGACTGGAGCTTAGCCATTGTATAACCCCCCCCCCCACCCGCACCCCCCCTGCTGTTGGCCGTTTCTAAGTGTGAAGCGATAGGGGACACACTACAGTATGATCAGAATGTGTTTCCTGTTTTGAGAGTTTGCTGGAGGTTGAAAACAAAAATATCAGAGTAAATATTTTGGTTGTACATATCTTAATTGGTTCGACTGCCATATCATTGCTGTTATTGGCTGAGAATTTCCCACTGGGAGTGTTACGTGGTCTAACAGATTTTCCCCGCTATATATATACAATTTCATCTGTTTTCTTTTTCTTCTGCTTCTGTATTTTTTGTCTTCCTGGTGATAATTTATCATACTGGCCAAACGTTGGAGTAAATCCTTGCATGTGGCTCTCAATGCTCCCGCTCTTCAGACCATTAAAGATTCGCCTAAATTTCGTCCCCTTCTTCCCTAATCTATCAAACCCTTTAAACCCCCAAGTCATATAAGGCTCCACGTCGCGCGGTGAGCGTCCCCGCCCCCCTTGAAAATTCTCCATTCCACTGTTCCTCAAATTATATGAATGTAACACTAAATAATTTTTGGGAAAATTAGGCTAAGGCCCAACCCATGGATAACCCATAATATGAGGCCCCTATTTAAAAGAAGTTTAAATCTAGGCCCCGAGTTATTGAAAGACATCCATACCCTTTTATATATTGTCAAGCCCCAAATTAAATAAAATTTAAATTTAAGCCCAAAATTATTAAATTTAGGCCCAAAATTATTAATGTATAGTGTGAATGTGTAAATTGTAAGTTACACATGTGTGTATCCGTGGTTACACATCCTTATGACATGTGTAATGCAAAGTTACACATCAAAAATAGACATCAAAAAGAACGCATACAAAAAATACATGTATTACTTTAATATTCATTTATAATAATTTTTTAGCATGTATAATAATTTTTTAGCATGTGTAACTAGAAGTTACACACGCATTTGTGTAGTATAATTGAGAGTTACATATGCATCTATCTAGTGTAATTGAGAGTTACACGTGCATCTGACTTGTGTATTCAACGTCAACTCCAATTCCAGCGAGATCAATACCACAAATAAGGAATTAGCTTTTCTGAATTTATCGGAAACCTGAAATATAACAACAAACAAACATGAACCAGTGTCAAAAGAATATTTTTCAATATTGTTCAATATGCAAAAGAATATTGTTCAATATTTAGGAGAACAACAAAAAATAGTCCATAAGAGTGCTTAATGTTGATAACAGTTACAATGAACAGACATATGAACCAACGCCAAAACAAAAATGCAAACAAATATTATTCAATATTTAAGAGAACAACAAAAATAAAAGAGAAGAAAAATTGAAGATGCATCTGCTAGTGTAACTAGCATGATTATACATGTGGAAAAGCTTGAAATATACATTAGTATTTTCTCAATTATATATCAAATTCCGGGTTTAAAACCTCATTGTTTTGTTAAAATTACAAGCAAAGCAATGTTAAAGTTAAAGTAATGTCGATTGAAGCTATTTCAATCAACTAATAACATATAGAAGTTTCATATTAGGCTACATATAGCGTGTGTAACTATAAGTTACACATCTAATTTGCATGTGTAACTAGTAGATACACATCCATTTAGCTTGTGTACCTAGAAGTTACACATTTAATTAGCATGTGTAACTACCAGTTACACATCCATAGTCTGCCAATGCTAGTTAAATGTGCAAACTGTCATGCATATGGCTTGTGTAATGTGCAATTAAACGAGATGTAAAATGGAAAATGAGTTAATCGAAACCATTCCATACCTATATGCTCACCTATATATCCATATACTACCTTTCAAGGAAAGAAGTAGCTACTCGTAAGTAATCAAGAAGGCTTACCCTGATAAGGATGTTCACTTTCTCTCATCTGGATGTTTTACATCTTCTTGACAACATCCTTGATTTTCTTCTTGTCGAGACGGATATCAACAATGAAAATAACATATCAGCAACAAATAATGTCATAGTGCCTTTTGTGTTAGACTAAGCTAGTAAAAAAATCTGGTTTGTGTAGACAATAACAATGTGTTAGAGAACATTTTGAATACTAAGGCAGTTAAAGAAGTAAAACAACTAAAAAAACATGGAAAAGTTCATACACAAGCAAACTCTACTACATGTAATCCCAGATTACACATGCATATATCATGTGTAAATCGTAGTTACATATGTCATAGGGATGTGTAATTGGCGGTTACACATGCACATAAATTGGGCCAACTTGAGCTAGATATAAGTACTGCATTTTTGTATATAGTTATTTATTGAAGGTAAATCCTAATCTTAAGGTCCCAAGCCCAATGAGTATACCTGCATAAAAAATGGTAAGCTGATTTTTGGCTGTAAAGGTTTCAGATTCTTTGAAGCAAACATCCCCGACAGATCAAAGAGATGAATCTGCATATACCATTATACCAGTTATAAGTTTGCAACAACACACAAAAATCTAAATTGCATCCATACAATAAAACATTCAATAAAACATAGACTTTATATCCTATAAAATTAGCATGTGTATCTAGAAGTTACATATAACTAGCATGTGTAACTAGTAGGTACACATCCATTTAACATGTGTAACTAGTAGATGCACATCCATTTAGAATGTGTATCTATAAGCTACAATACCTGAGTCAAGTGGTAAACTAATAAAGAAGAAAACACTCTTAAACACGTTTAAAAGATGAATCTTGTTTGAGGTATACAAAGTGGTAACGAAATCTCCTCATTCTAAACCGCAAAAATATAGTCAAGTGGATAGTAGAGACTACACTGCAGAAAAAGACAAGATAGAAAACTTCCAGGACATTCACTTTGTCTTGTTCTAAAGATGAGCATACCTGCCATAGTTTGACTTCCACTCCTTCCACAGATGCAGCACCTTTCTTGATCTCTTCAGCTAGTTTCTCAACATGTCCATACATAGAATAGTACCTACATGGCCATTAGGAAGTCTGGTCATCATCAGTAAAATTATAATAAATCCAGTGCTATAAGTTTACAAAGGGGTACATGACTCAGGTAAATTCACAAAAAAGGACAAGCATTCTCATAAAATAGCTACCGTATGAGAGATGCACAACTAGATCAAATAGCTTGCATATGGATGTAACTTGGCACGACGAATAAAATTGCTCATATAATACAAGCGGAAGAAAAAGGGACAAACAATTTCCAACATTATTGATAAACATATGTTTGTGGTTCCTATGTGCACATGAAAACTCCCTGAGATACAGTAATAGTAGAATCCAATCAAGCAAGATAGAGCATAAAGTCAAAGTTGGACAATCTAAAATGATCATTTCTCAGTTCACACTATCATGTTCAGAATAATTTTACACATTTGCAGTTTAAGTTATCCAGAACTATTAATCATGTCATCATCATAGTACTTAGATATCAGAAATAAATCAAGAAATTCAGAGTTCAGGTGTTCCATTTAATCATACAGCAGTGACTGCAGTCGTTCCATGCATGACTTCGTATTCGTAGAAGAACCTTTAGTGCATTATTCCAAGCCCGAGAACCTATACATCCTTATAACAATGCCGACACTGTGCAATTCCACCACCACCACTTAAACTGATGCCTTAACTTATTTCTCCACCACTCATACTACCTACAGCTCCAATACCACCACCAGCTCAAAATTCTTCTCTAAATCCTGCACCTCCACTAAATTCCTACCACCATTTCATGTAATCTATCATGAATAAATGAAAATCAAAAACTAAAAGTGAATAAAATTCAAATCAAATCTATGGGTAATAGAGAGGACGATTCACTGATATCCAATCTCAAATCTGTTATTAGATCAAAGCTAGAAACAGAGGTATACAACGATTTTGACGCTGAACATATCGAAAAATTTTCTTCAATTTTTTTCAGAAACTCTACATTAAAACAACCGTGAGTAAATAGGTGATTGTGAATCTAAGCTCGATTTCGATTCGGATAAGTCAATTGAAAAGCATCCGAAGATTTAGGTTTTGAAAAACCTAATATACCTTTACAAATTTGAATCCGAAATAAATCAACTAAATCTCTCAATCGAAGCATCATCACAAAGAGAAGAGGATACTTACCTGTAAAATTAGCTTGTTGATGAATGCGAGTTGAATCTCAGATTAGTTAATTGAAATCTGCTCTCCTGGCCGTTTATTCCACCGCAACCGATGCTCCTCCTTCTCCTGGTGGTGGATTATTGATCTTTAACATCGTCATCGATGACAATACAAATTCAAACCCTTGGATCTTTCCAATTTGAGAGAACAAACCAAAAACAAAAAATTACAACAACAGCAGCAAAATCATACAATGAAAACTAGAATAAACGTTGAATTAATCTATTCAAACCTAAATTAATCAAACAAAAGAACACAAAATCAATAATCGATTGTCTCCGCTCAAAATTAATTTAGAACCCTAGAATGTGTTTTACGTAAGAATTGAGAGAGAAAAAGAATTAGAAATGAAAATATCTATTAAGTTTCCTATGATATATATAGTAAAGGGTATTGTTGTCATTACTAAAACTTGCAATAATTAATTATGGGCCAGATCTGAAGAAATTTTGATATTTAGGGCCTAGTAATAGCATTTTCCTAAAGTATGGAGTTGACAATGAATGATCCATTTTGTGGGGTTTCTATATGTAGAACCCATATAGAAGGGGGGTTAGAGTATTTTTCACATAATTTTTTCGGTTGAAAAAAACGGGAGAAACACCGGAGAAAAAAAAAAGAAAAAGATATAGACTTTCTCTTCCACGCCGAAAACAGAAAACGTAGGCAAACTAAAACCCTAAAACACACAATAATGTTTGATCAAGCAAAACGCAAGCTTGCAAGGAGCAATAGCTTTCTCTTTACTCAACAAGAGATTCTATGTGCAGATGAGATGTTACAGGACTCACACAAGAAATAAGATATCAGTTATCAGACTCATTCTTCTCTTTTTGTTAACAAGATTAAGATATCAGATATGGTTTCAGTTTTTTTTAACAGTTTTAGTTGTTCTTTTTTCATCATATACGATTCATAATTTGTTTGTAAACCCTAACCCTAATGTGTTTGATTTTATTTTCCTGGTATGTTATCGCTCAAAAGGATATGTAATCAAAGGTTCGTAAACCCTAACCCTAATGTGTTTGATTTTATTTTCAAGGTACGTTATTCGCTCAAAATGGGATTTCGATTATGATTTTAATCAAATACGATTCTAATGTAGTACATACCAGGATTGATAGAGGTGAAAGCAAACTAGTTCTTCAGATGATGAGAATAGAGTTTAAGTTCCGTCAAACTTAATAAAATCTGATTCTAAGATCAAGACTTTAGGTTTGATAAAGATAATAATATTGATAATTGATTGATAAAAGATTGTATGTCTAAACAAGAAGGCTTAGCCTTTATATAAGCTAGCATGACCGACTAAAAATAAAAGAAAAGGGAATTTTATCTAAACTAGGAAAGTAAAGGACTTGCTAAGCAAGTAAACTAAAACAGACACTAGGGATCAACAATCATTGTTGATACGGACGAAGGAATCAATTACAATAGTTGACACAATGAAAATAGGTAGATGTCCTACATCAGTCCCCCCTTCTTGAAAAAAACTCACCCTCGAGTTGGCTAATAAGAAAAACTTCGTTCTCTCCATATATTGCTCTAGACTTCGAGCCGTCATCAAAGAATACGAATTCTTTTCCTCCATTAAAAATGTAGATTTTACCGGCTTACCACGATCAAACACAAAATTCATAGCTCTAGATATTATAAACCAAAACATCCAAGAAATGTGTCTCAAAACATGATAAAAGTTGTGCTTAAATTTTCCTCGATCGAACACAAAATTGACGCTTTTCGGTAGGGCGGTAATGTAAAGCATGCCGATGAACGTCCACCATGAGTACAACATGTGTGTCTTCCAACCGCTTAGCTACTCCTTTTAAAGCATAATCAATTGAGTCGTTCCTTCTCTCGTCCAAAAATTCTTCTTTGGCTTCAAGATCAACATTTTTGTTTTGAAATAGTATCCAACAACCAAGTCTTCTCTTTTTCAACATAACGCCTAGCATCAACTCGTATGATCTAGTAAAGTCACAACTAACGATATAGCAAAGAAGCGGCGAAAACAATGTGATATTCATGTCTACCATGTTAGTAATGGTTAATGATTTTCTTTCTCCTCCTACTTGGTTTACCCCAAACATTTCTTTGTCCGTAGACTATCCAGCTTTATCATCGGTTCGAGTTGATTTGCCACGATCAAAAACAAAGTCCATTAGTTTAACTCCTTGTCAGAGCGTACATTTGTGCATGTTGTATGCGACCATTCAACTTGCAAACAAAAGTCTTTTTGTCTTTATTAGATAGCTCAATATACTTGCCTTTGTGTAATGACCTTTCTTGTGCTCTCGTAAAGTCGACAACTGCTCTTTCAGGTTGGACAATTATATATACCTTACCATTTTGTGATACAGTAGTATAATTATCACCCCTTTGTCTTCTCGCAACAATATTTGAAACCAATGAAGTTATCGTAACTGCTTCATTAATAGTTCCGACCAAAACACTCTTGTTAAAACTTGCAAACTTCAAAGCTTGTTTTGAACGCGAACTCGCATAAGACATGAAACATACTACGTTTTTGTGAGCATGATTAATCATCTTGTGAGAACATTAACCAAGTATTAATATTCCAAAGAAGCAGATTTGATTTGCATTATAAAGAACAATGACACACTTCTTTTGCCTCTTTCGTAGTAATTATCTTCTACGAACATATTTCTTTGACCAACACGGTGATCGCCATTCACTTCAACACCGGATAAAATTTTTGAACAACAATAAATTCCAAACTAAAGCGTAACAGAGAGACTGTCTAAATGATCATAGTAGTGAAAAGTAAAAATCACCAACTTTATCGGCAAACAAGGTGACAACTTCTCCGAACTTTGCATGGCGTTCGTATAATACCTTTTGAGACGTGTCAGAGGGTTCCAAGTGTGAAGTATTAACAACTAGCGTATCACTTTTATCGATCATGATAAAATGAAATCTCCCTCCAGGCTCCCATGTAGTTTGCTGAAAACAAGAATGTCTGTTGTTCCATGTTTCGAGCTCATCAAATTTCTCAATCCCAACAAAAAAAAAACTATACAAATATCTTTGCTATCTCCTGCCCAAAGTGTAGAAGAGAGTACTGAATGCATGTTCACCATCAAATACCATATTCTAATCACGAAGAAGAGTATAAATTTCGCTGCGTTCACAAGGATTGGCGAAAAAAATTCGAAGAACTTGAAAAATATAAGGAAGTATTTCTTCATGCTACCACCAGTTCGAAAATTCACACTCCCTTGATCAACACACGGAGTCTGTGTGTACTTACTCGACTTCATAGTCTCAAGCCATAAGAAAAGTTCAACGGACATACTTAGATTATTACCATTAGCATCAATTAACCTGTTTCCAACCATTGAAATTACGTAAGTTGATACTAACACCTTGATTACCAACTTTAGACATGAGAAAGATCGTGGTTCATGCATCCCTAACAATTGGCACACCATCACCAAAACCGATTCCATACTACCATTGAATGTCGAAACCTCAGTCAAGTTTCTCATCGGCATGAAAAGTATTATGAGCTCTAGCAACACCAAATATCGAATGGTGCTCTTTAGAATAAATAACAAAACGCCGGCTTGTGCAGAAAGTTCTTTATCGGCATACCAAAACCAAGCCGATGTGCCTTGTAAAGACCCTCAAGCTCGTCAACGCTATTCGACCTGGGTCGGATGACGATTTAACAACTAGTGATTCGATTAGTTAATATAGACTTTAAATTAATAGAAACTAATCTAACAACGACCTAGATACGAAAACTAGTACTGTTGGATAGATCTCGAAAAGTTACGCGGAATGGACTACTCGAACGTGTCATTCGGATACTGGAGACGAAGAAGATATCATCCGAGATGTGAAGGAAAAATAGTCTTTTTGAAACTCAACCGACCCAGGCTGCCCGTATCAATTATCTGGGTGCCTTTGTAATCTATGGTCGGCCTTATCCCTAGTCAATCGAGAGGATAACTCTCTTCTTCTTCTTCCTTCTTCTCCCGTTTTTCTTTTTCGTTTCTCCCTGTTGAATTCGACTCAAAGGATCGAGTTATATTTTGTGAGAAGTTCTTAGGAAGCTTGTTAGCTAGATTGATTGATTGGAGACGAAGGTGATGGTGCTGTGGTTGATTGAGAACGGGAAGATGATAATAGGGTTGATGTTGTTAATCGAAGTTAGGGTATGTGTGGATGAAATAGAAGAACCAAATGAAATAAGTGATGGGTAAGATTAATTGAGAATATGGTGTGTAATTTGAAGTATGAAGTTTATCCAAATGGATCTAATTGAAGAATTAAGGGTTCGTTCAAAATTCGAGAAAGGTGAAATTGATGAGCTAAGAGAATCGATTAGACATGGATGTGAAGAATTATATTCTTTGTTTTGTGCTCGAATCGAGAATTTCGATTTGGGAGTTATTTAGGGTTCTTCTGAGAATATCGGATAGAGATGATGATTTTGATATGAAGGCTAGGGCTCGACTCTGTTAGTAAGAATGTGCTGGAGCTATCGTTGGTGTTGATTCAAGACTCGGGGAAAATGGTAAGTTAAAATAAAATTTATGAATTTAACTTTGAATTATTGAGAACCGATTTGATTCAGTTATTTGTTGAATGGTTTGTGTTGAGATTGAGTTTGATAATGATATGGGGTTTGGTTATATTTTCTTTGTGAAATTGAGTTGAAATAGTGGCTGAAATTACGAGGATATTAGTCAAGAATGGTGGTTCTGCGTTGTTGTAATGAGATGTAGTTGAAGTTTATGTACTTGAGGTAAGAGAGTGGTTTGCACATGATGGAATTGTAAATGGTATTGTTGAATTAGTGGAGGTATTGTATTGCAACTGGTGATGGTGCTGTTGTGTTTTAAATGACAGTTGAAGTGAAGATCATGTATGAGATGTGTTTGGATGGTGGTGTTAGTTGTAATTCGGTGGAGCAGCAGATTCATTTTGTGTTGGTGGAGGTGGTTATGTAATTACAATTGGTAATTGAATTGTTATGGATGTATGGGTAGGTGAGAGTGTTCTTTCACATAAGAACTAGTTTTGAAGTTAGTATGACAATATGGTTGAATTTGCAGGGGATATAAGTGATGTTATTATGGTAATAGTTTAGTGAGAAGATTGGTGGTGTTGTGGAGGTGATGTTGCTGCTGTGGTGTTATGGAGTGCATGGAAGGAGATTGTGGTCTGTTGTTGAACTGGTGATGCTTATGAAGCTCTTAATTTAGTGGATATGGAATGGAGTCAGTGTTGGTTGTAGTGAGAGCAAGGAAATGGTGTTGGTGGCATTGTTTGTGTAATGGGTTGGTTGTAAATGAACAAGATGAATGGATTAAGGATGTATGAACTGGACAAGGAAATTGGAGTTAGTAATGGAACTGAGTTTGAGAAGATGGATTGGTTGAATCTACAGGAATTGAATGTGCGATGAAGAGTGTGGCGAGAGATGTATGAAGTGTAATTGGAACCGAAGTGGTAATGTATGGTCGAGAGAATAGTGCCAATGGGATAGTGAACGGCCGTGGTTGTAAAGTCGGGTTTGTGGTTATATTACAAGGAATGAGATTTTAATGTGGAGTTCTTTTAGATGATTGTTAGATTTCACATAGATTGTAATGTCGAGATGTAAGTTAAGATGGTGGAATTGTGTTGGGATTTAACTAAGTTAATTGTGCTGGAATGGGAGTTGTGTTTGAATCGGTTGGTGAGGGTTTGGTTGCTCGAGAGGTAAAGTCGAACTTAGTAGTAGGAATGCGGTGGAGCTAATCCGGGCATGATATGTGTAGTTAGTAATGATGGTTGTAGGGAATGCCTAATAGCTCCGGTGGAGACTTGCTACTGCAATTGCAGGTAAAAGAGTTATTGTTTGTAAATGAAATTCAATGTTGTTTTGTATTTGAATTGAAGTTTGAATTGTTAAACAAGAAGATGAGAATGTAAGAAACAGAGTTGAAGGTTGTATGCAATAGAAGTATGCCTATTAGTCATCCCACCGAGATAGAGTGTTTAGTTGACTCAATTTGTTTAGGCACCGCAGTTCTTAAGCGAGTTGAGTTAACCCCGTCTTGACTGAGTTGGAATCGGTTGACCCGACCTTGACTCGTTGACCGAGTTAACCTTTGACCATTTGACTGGACAAGTTGACCGTGGACTTGACTTTGAATAAACGTTTACCGTTAGTGGACCCTTTGACCACAAACCGACCGTTAGTTGACCCGGTTGGGCCGGACCTTGTGTGATGGACTAGTTTAGTGGGTTCGGGCTTAGGACTAGTGTTCTTATTTGATGTTTTGGACCCTTTACGGTCAATTAGACTTTGGTTTCTTCTACAAAGTTGTAGATATTCATAAGACTTAGCTAATGGATTATAGAACTCACCTAATTGTATTATTAAACCTTTAGAGATGCAAGAGATGGATGATGAAGCTGTAGAACCTTAAATGGGCTTAAAACCATTAGATAGAACTCAGTATGATTCTTGTGTGAGCCATTCTCAGCTAGATTCTTAGAGTTTTTGTGTGATTAACAATTAGTCTATTAACAACGATCGATTCAAAGGATGAACCAAAGGGATCGTGGATCTCGAGGTAGGCGTGGCTTGTCATCAAAAGAGGTGGGAATACATTTGACTCTATGGTAACCATTGTTATTTCTTTTACAAAAGTTTATGTTTAACAAAGTCATGCATTTAAATACTGTACATTTTATGCAATCGCTCAACTTGTTTTACGATAATTCTGTTGATTCTGTTAATCTTTCCATGGTTTGGAAAGGACCTGTGATGTTTTGTTGTCAATATGAATTGTTTGGGAAATAAGAATTTCCATTTGTATGCCTAATAGGTGTGTAAGGAATTGGTCGACATCTATTAGGAATATGATAGGCTCCATCATTTATATCTACATGAATTCTGCTTTTATGCTTAATAGGTGTGTAAGGAATTGGTCGACACCATATAGGCTAATAGGGTGTGTAAGGAAGTGGTCGACACTCAATATATACATTGTTTGACGAAGGAGTTTGTTCATACATATGTTTGTTTATTTTAGTGACTTGGTCACTATTTAATGTTTCTGAAAACTTGGGTTGTTTTCCAAATCTTGCCTATGATTACTTAGAAGTTAAATGTTAATTATACCCACTTTCAGTTTCGAGACGACCCGAGTTGCGCAAAATAAAGCTCCGAGAAGTTGACTTCTTTAGTTGGTTATAACCTCGATATGTTTATTATGTTGTATAATCTATTTGTAAACCAAATGACTATTGTATATGTATCATTTGAGAGAAGATCTTGTATATATATTTCTGAGCGGGGTTAGTTTTGGATTAAGTTTTATAGCAGATTCTTTCATCAAATGCTTAAGTATATGATTCAGATTCTTAGTGC
The DNA here is from genome assembly GCA_023531295.1 of Papaver armeniacum. Lineage (NCBI taxonomy): Eukaryota > Viridiplantae > Streptophyta > Magnoliopsida > Ranunculales > Papaveraceae > Papaver > Papaver armeniacum. The sequence goes on along the minus strand of JAJJWW010007919.1, from coordinate 40,468 downwards.
CTCCTTATTTAGTTAATCTCTTGGATTAGTCAGCTGGTAGCTTAGGGGTGCTACATGCCTCTTTTTTGAAATAAAAATAGCACAAAATACATGCAATCCTCATTGTACATCTTAGAATATGCCCTTGTAAATTCAACCACAACAGACAAGACTGCAAAAGGTACACAAACCGGCGGAGGTAATATCTCAAGGACATTGTAAGTTAAAATAAGAATAAGCCGTGGAAACTTACAGTTCTCCCAATTATCGGAGAGCACTCCTGCCATATTTATCTTCGTTCTCATGCAGTCCAAACGAGACGTATTAACGACAAATATTACCTTTCCTCTCTCGTAATAGTTGTCAACGTAAACCGGAAAAAGGAAATCAAAAAGAATAATTTGATTTCCGTATGTTGACAAATCAAATGTTGTCATCTCAGCTGTAGTGGATCCAATGGATGCAGCTTTGTCGAAATTCACCTGGTTGTCAAGATCTGCACCAACACAAAAGAATTCCTTGTCCATGGCGACGTTTACTAGTGCGCAGTTGATCCAAATTTTTGTTTTTGCTATCGATGTACAACCAAAAAAATAATGAACCTTTCGTATAGAGTTCTCAAAAATCACCAAATTTATTTTGACATCATCACCGTATTCCTTACTTGGTGTCAACAGATCCAGTTTGTTTAGGCGAAAAGATGTCAATACCATGAATCATTTAACTATCTATCCCAAGTGCAGCAGTTGAAGCAATGAGCAAATCCATATGACCAAAGCAGTACTTCTCGCAGGAGAAAGATATTAAACCTGCTCATTCATGATTATCCATATGACAACCATGCATTATTTCTCGGAGAATCATTAATGGATTTTCGCTTCTCCAACAAAAACTAATGTGCGCTTGATCCTAAAAATAATTGGAACCATTGAGTTTGTCGTGCACGCTAAAACATCTTCTTGCAAACCAAATATCAACCAAGTTACTCCACTTGAAATTCCCTCTCGCACCCATATATAATAATTCCTTTGATGACATTGATCCAAAGTCAACGATCGGAATATTAGGCACAACAAGAGACAGAATACCCAAATGCTTATACTTCCATCTATTATTTCCTGGAATTATAGTAAAATCAATCCCTTGATTAAAAGGTTTCACTACCTGTTGAAATCGAAAATATGATGGTTCAGCCAAGGACAGACGTAAACATCCTATGTATGGATGGTTTTGAACAAAACTCAAATCCTCCAAAATCTTATGCAATAGCAATCTCTCGGTGTTTGATAAAACTCTACCATGAATTCTTCCTAATAATTTTCCGATTTGTTTATGGGTAAAAATCGTTTACGATTTCGGAGTAAATTCGGTAGGTGAGTGAGAACTGTTCAAACCCTAAACAAATGTCTTGCACGTGAGCACTTTCTAGATTTGAGAGATCAATCTGCACAAGTCCGGCCTAAACCAAGAAATGGCCGTTCTAGACTTGCTTCGGCCACAAAGTGGAGGAGAAGGGTTGATTTGGGAGGGAAGCAAAGAAAGGTGTTGAGACCAGAATAATTTTGGGAGAGTAGTGTCTCGACTTGTATCGAGAAAGTGAAAGCTTCAAGCTTGCAAGAGATGAAAGCTTTTGGAGAGCTTGCAAAGTTGCCTTTTAAAAAGAGTGTTGTATTTTTCTCCCCAGAGAGACTTGTTGTGCGGTGGAAATAGGTAAGACCTATTTATACAAGTCGAGATTGAAACGTACCTGGCCTCATGAAGGAAGAGAGTAAAGGGTGAAATAATGGGAGGAGGTGGTAACCGCATGGTGTTAATGGGTGAAAACGTTTTCACCATTATTTCCTCATTTATTTGACCGCTTTATTCCTATTCACGCTTTCTTAATGTGAGCGTAGTGTACGCTGCAAGCTGTGACCGCCAGGTTGGCCCAGGTTGGCCTAGGTTGTACGTTGAGTGTAAGTGGCAATGCATAGAGATGCTAGTGGCGTGTGTGGCATGTGCGGAATGCCTTGGCGGTAGGTTGCACGGTTTGCAAGTTAGGCTACCGCGTGGGTTTTGGCATGTGCCAATGGCGCGACGGCCAGTTGGCCTAGGTTGCACGGCTTACAAGTTGGGCTACCGGATGCGTGTTTTGCATGCACCAATGACATGCGTGGCCAAGTTGAATCATGGCCGTGTTTAGAAAAAGCTACCAGCGAGCGTGTTGGCATGTGCCAATGGCATGCTCGGTCATTAGGGCCACATCCTCGGTAAGAAAAGCTACCAATGAAAGCGTGTTGGCATGTGCCAATGGCATGCGTGGCCAATTTTGGTCGCGCCTTGGTAGAAAAAAAGCTACCAAATGAGCGTGTTGGCATGTGCCAATGGCATGCGTATTGGTTTGGGTCGCGCCGTAGGAAAAGCTACCAAATGAGCGTGTTGGCATGTGCCAATGGCATGCGTGGCCAATTTGGTCGCCACGCAGTGAAAAGCTACCGGCGAGCATGTTGGCATGTGCCAATGGCATGCGTGGCCAATTTGGGTCGCGCCTTGGTAGAAAAAGCTACCGGTGGCGTGTTAGCATGTGCCAATGGCATGCGTGGCCAATTTTGGTCGCGCCTTGGTAGAAAAAGCTACCAGCGAAGCGTGTTGGCATGTGCCAATGGCATGCGTGGCCAATTTGGGTCGCGCCTTGGTAGAAAAAAACAGTGAGCTTGTTGGCATGTGCCAATGGCATGCGTGGCCAATTTGGGTCGCATCCCCGGTAGGAAAAGCTACCATCGGCGTGTTGGCATGTGCCAATGGCATGCGTGGCCAATTTGGCCTAGGTTGCATGATTTGCAAGCCTGGCGTGGCGCCATTTTGGCATGGCATGGTTAGGGCCAAGGTAAGGGTGCTTGGCTTGGCGTGGCGTAAATAGCATAGCTAGGGCCAAGGCGAGTGCGTTTGGCATGGCGCTACTTCCCGGGCTAAATGTAGCTGGCATGATTTGCCATTGGCACGGAGTGCGGCTAGCATGGTTGGCATGCTTTGCGCGTTTGGTGTGGCTGGCATGATTTGCCATTGGCACAGAGGTGCGGCTAGCTTGGGCTAGGTGTGGTCAAATGATTTGCCGTTGGCACGGAGGTTCGTCTAGCTTGGTTGGCATGCTTCGGCGCGTTTGGTATGGCTTGCATGATTTGCCATTGGCATAGAGGTGCGGCTAGCATGGTTGGCATGCTTAGGCATGTTTGGTATGGCTGGCATGATTTGCCATTGGCATAGAGGTGCGGCTAGCATGGTTGGCATGCTTCGACGCGTTTGGTATGGATGTCATGCTTTGCCATTGGCATAGAGGTGCGGCTAGCATGGTTGGCATGCTTGGCCCGCGTTTGGTATGGTCGCATGATTTGCCATTGGCATAGAGGTGCGGCCAGCATGGCTGGCATGCTTCGGCGCGTTTAGTATGGCTGGCATGATTTGTCATTGGCATAGAGTGCGGTAGCATGGTTGGCATGTCTTGGCGCGTTTGGTATGACTAGCATAGCTAGGGCCAAGGCGATGCGTTTGGCATGGTGTAGCTAGCTTGGGCTAGGTGTGGCTGTCATGATTTGCCATTGTACGGAGGGAATTAGGGGTTTGTTCGTTGTAACCATAATTTGAAAAATACCCCTATTAATTATTGACTACATGCATTAAATGTCCTAATAAATGTGTAACCTATGACATTAGGTTATTTGGGGTTTTTCGATTTTACCTTTGTTTAAAAACCACTATCAACATTAAGCCCCCGCTAGCCTCGGAAACATGAGCTTTGTTGCGAGGTAAGCATAAGATGGTGACAAATTATCAAAAGAAATCGTAAAGAGGATTGAGGAGGCTTGTCGACCTTTTTTATAAATTGGATTTGGAATCCTTGCCTCTACGTAGTTTTGCGCAAATCGGGAGGTCAGCACAATTGGGAAGTTAACGTCGTGAGAGACGGGAAGTTGGGCGGCATTGAAAAGTTGTTGCGAGTTGGGAACTAGGCGTGCTAGGTAGGCGGGGCCCAGGCGCAAAATGGGAAGTTTGATCGTGCTAGTTAGGCGTGACTTGAGTTAGAAACCGAGCGTGCTAGGCGCGTGACTTGGGCGCGTTGGGAAGTTGGGCGCAATTGGTGGGACCTGGGAGGTGCAACTTGGGCGACGTTGGGAAGTTGGGCGCAATGGTGGGACCGATGCTACTTGGGCAACGTTGGGAAGTTGGGCGCCCTTGTGGGCCTGTTCCTTATATGCACGATTTTGGTATGGGGAATTCCTTCCCTATTTCGAGAATCTCACGCCCATATATATATATAAAATCCCTTTCTCTCATCTTTGTTCTTCCATCTTTTCATACTAGCTAGGCAGAGTCATAAAGAAAAACCGGTTTCCAGGTATGTCTTCTAGTACTTCTCTTGTTTCCCTTTTCATGTAGGTGCAAACCCTAAAAGTAGGCGTTTTTATAATCCTTGCAATGATATTGCGCATATGATTTCTTGGCGTGCTTCTTGTAGAAAATTTTTTATATATGTACCCAAGGGAAATCTTTTGTATATATGATTCGAACCCGTAGAAAAACGCTCCATATATAATTTTGAACCCGAAGAAGGATACCATAGACGCGTTCGAGGGCAGTAGAAATATCTGCGTGCATAGTCTTGAACCCAAGAAGGATACTGTGCAGACGCACTTGAGCCCGTATAAAATACTTTGCATATATAATTTTTGAACCACGAAGAAGATATTGCGTGTGCATTTTCGAACCCAGTAGAGAATATCATATATGTGCTTCATATGACTTCAACCCATAGGAAATATTGCATATATGAATTTCGGACTTGAAGAAGATACTGCACGGGCAGTTTTGAACCCGTAGAAAAATGCTTCATATATAATTTTGAACCAAAGAAGGATACCATAGACGCATTCGAGCCCGTAAAAATACTGCGTATATAATTTTGAACCCTGAAGAAAATACTGCCTGTGCAGTTTTGAACCCGTAGAGAATACACCATCTCTCTTTCTTTTTGTTGGGTGCGGTTATGTGTCAGGGAGATAATTTCGTCTTTCTCCGTAATGCGAGATATCTCATTACTAAGTTGTTATGAATAAATCCGACAAGATGTTACACCAACAAAATTTTGCCTCATCGAAGGATGTTCATAGTTCCAAACCAAACACGGATGACGAATTCTTTGCTAGACCCCTCGCCCTGCTTCGGAAGAATCACCCCGTGTTTCGTGCAATTTTGTTAACCGGTGGTGAAGATGAAAAGAAGACACGTTCGGTTCGCCCAAGAACACCATACGGTTATGCATAAAGGGGTATATTCTTCTTCCAACATTGATTTCGAGGATGTGTCAAAGCCCATTGCGTTCTTTTGATAGATGGGTTGAGTTCATGGTGAGTAGGGAGCACATAAATACTAACTTGACTCTCGAGCGCAGATTATTGATCTTGTCAGAGCTTCATAAATCTCAGTTAGGAAGGATATCCCGGGCTTGGTTGCTTTCATCTCAGATATGGTGTTCGGACACCCATACGATCATATGTAGATGGGGTGAAATAACTTTCTCCTTGGAGAGTGTGTCTCTCTTGTCAATCTTCCTGAATCAAGGGAATCTTAATATCCGGTTGTCTCAAGGTGAGGAGAAGATGTGGGAAGACCTTACCGCTAAGTTGGGAGATTACGCCGAAAAGACTCCACTTCATGAAGTCGAAGGATTACCTAGGAAGAAGATGAAAAGTGCTTTTACAAATGGTGGATATCTCAATGGTTTCCTGACAGTGGAACCTAAACGAAAAAACAAATGATCTTCATGTTGCAAAGATTTTTGGCTCTCTGGTTGTCTAGAGACATTTTTGATGACGGTTCCTAAGTAAGAAGGAAATAAGACCGGAGTTGCTAGTAATTCTTTGTGAAGTTAGCAAAAGGTGAAGTTCTTCCCATTGGCAAGTTATTCCTTGGTTCCCTGTGTGTGCATCTGGATCACCTAGTTGCGAACATGCGAGTTTCGAATGGTTTCATGAAAGTGGATTCATATGTGCACGTTGCTTTTCTGCAAGCCTGGCTATAGGAGCACTTTTAGAAGTATGCTCCGAAACCGTTGCCTTCGATTCCCGCGAGTTGGGGCGGCCCCCGAATTCTTCCATGGGTGAACAAGCGTCCAAAAGTTGGCATGAGCTTGGTTAGTTTTCTCGATAAGTCGCATGAAATCGCGCCCATGGGAGCCGGTCCATAGGTCGGTGACTCAAATTGACACCTTTGCTTCTCGCTTCGATCGTGTCTTTATCTTCCGACGGCAACTTGGTGTTGGTGAAAACTTGTTTATTCAAAGTTTGCATGTCCTAGGCTGTATGCCGTCTTTCTTCATGGGGTCTTTCCGAATAGCCGCTTACAATATTGACCGTCCGCTCGTCACATGGGTTTCGATCAAGGGGTGCCTCTTGCTTACCACGCCGGTGGTTCCTAAGGATTCATTGCATGCCGCCCTCAATTCCAGTGCCCTTGAGCCGGGTATCCGCCTTCCCTTCTTTCATACGGGAAGAGTAACTTCGACGACTTTTGGCTATAATGAGTTACTTGTACGATGAGTTCACTATGATCCAAGATTTTGTAAATAACGTGGTGAGAATGTTCGTTGTAAACCTTCCCAGCCAGCTTTGGAGAAGTATCCAATGTTGAGAGATCCCAGCGAAAGTTGCCCGGCAACTCGGAAAGTCCCTGCGCAAAGGAACAAAGAACGAAGAATCATCTCAAGGGTTCGGGTGGTTTCAAAAGATCCTTCCGCAGCTCTCGTGTCTTTCGTTCTTCCAATAACCCGAGTATGTGTCGCCTCCTTGTTGGTTTGTCTCAAAACACGTGAATTTCTTTGAAAACATGTGTCTTGTTTCTTCCGGGGCTTCGTAGTGTTAATGCTTTCGCTGCCCTTGCACGTTGCCGAGACGGCAATTTCTTCGAAGAATTCCGGCGGACCGAGCCTACTCATAGTGGTGTGATGAGTCAAAGAAGAAGAAAGTTCGACAAGTGAGAGTGATTCCTCCGGCAAAGACCGGCTCTTTCTCGGGAAGTGGTTCGGTGAGTTTCGCGCTTCTTTCTTTTCTTCTTTCCGTTTCCTTTTTTTTTTTGAAAAAATGTCTAACTCAAGTTCATGGAGGAATCTGGTTCGGAGGACGATTCTCGGGAGTGAGCCACACGAAAACTTGCCTTTGGTGACCACGCCGGTGACTTGGAGATGGGAGTTAGCCAATTGCCGTGCACATATGTGGTTCAAAAGGTGGATGGTTCTCTGATGGTTGCTTCCGTACATGAAGAAGACCCTTTGCGGTGTCGTGAGGCCAGTTACAGGCGCCATTTTGATCCCCCAGTACTTGGTTCCTTATCCAAAGTCATGTCTTGGTTGGCGTTTCAGCGCCTGGCTAAGTATGAGGCGTTGTACACCAGAATCTGGGAGAAGTACGGACACATGGACACAACCAAGAAGGTCACTAGTCGATTTTACTGGTTAAGCGTGTGGAAGAGGCTTTATCTTCCATCGAGGATATGCGTGAGGTGACCGGGTCACACCGTTTTCGAAGACGTTATTGCCGACCGAGCACCATCACGACGTGTGCGTAGAAAAGGAGTTTAACGCTTCGTGGTTTGTCGAAGGCCTTGCCGAGATCCGGAAGTCGAAAGATGCAGCAACCAAAGCCTTTCTGCGGAGGAGATTGCACGACAGGGAGGTAGAACTTCAAAAGCTTTCCAAGATGTTAACTATGAAGAGAGCGGCTCTTGATGACGCAAAGTTGACTTTCTCCAAGAAAAGCGCACCTCTGTTGGATGATTTTCCTTGAATGTTTCTCTGTTAAACTTTCATTTAGGTTCTTCTTCTTTTTTTTTTTTTTTTTTTTTGAAAAACATAATGGATGTGTGGTTAAAGGTTCGAATGGTTTTGATAGACAGCTGGTAGCTTTTGAGGATATTGGATTATTTATGGATGAATGGTTTTGATAATATAACTCGATTATGTTTGTGAAAGGAATATTGCTTTTATGAAAGTGTGTACTAGCAATAGGCACAAGACGCAGTATAGTATGACTTTTTATTAAGAACCTAAAACAGATCGTATATCTTGCCCAGTCTAAATTTACTCACTTCATAGGTTTTTGCGAACACGCCCCTCTCCATGTAAAAGGCGGCTTTGCTGGTAGCATCGCTAGCAAGTCCCCAATCGTTAGTAGCATCTTCAGCGAGTCCCCAGTGTAGTTTTTTACAACTGGTAACCGGGTTGTCTGGCAGTTGAGTCGGATTGAGTCGCCTTCCCCTACCATCTTGACATCTGGGTCGAAGAACGAGATCGACAGTCTGACATTGTAGCCGATAGATCAATCCTCCCGCCGTGGTCGCCAATTGTTTATGGGTAAAATCGTTTTCCGCCGATTTCAAAAATTCGGTAGGTGAGTGAGAAACTGGTTCAAACCCTAAACAAATGTGCTTTGCACGTGAGCACTTTCTAGATTCGAGAGATCAATGACAAGTCCGGCCTAAACCAAGAAATGGCCGTTCAGGACTTGCTTCGGTCACAAAGTGGAGGAGAAGGGTTGATTTGGGGAGGGAAGCAAAGAAAGGTGTTGAGACCCGAATAATTCTGGGAGAGTAGTGTCTCGACTTGTATCAGAAAGTGAAAGCTTCGGAAGCTTGCAAGAGATGAAAGCTTTTTGGAGAGCTTGCAAAGTTTCCTTTTCTGAGAGTGTTGTATTTTTCTCCCGCCAGAGACTTGTTTATCCGGTGGAAATAGGTAAGACCTATTTATACAAGTCGAGATTGAAACGTGCTACTGGCCTCATGAAGGAAGAGACTAAAGGGTGAAATAATGGGAGGAGGTGGTAACCGCATGGTGTTAATGGGTGAAAACGTTATCACCATTATTTCCTCCTTTATTTGACCGCTTTATTCCTATTCATGCTTTCTTAATATGAGCGTAGTGTACGCTGCAAGTCTGGTGAACGCCAAACCAAGACCGGGAAAGCATCCCCGGTTTGTGTTGATGTCTCGATGTTGGTTTCATCTTGAGTGCAAGTGGTGCTGCTAGGGCGCATGTGGCATGTGCCAATGGCATGTGCGGAATGCCTTTGTTGCGATTTGCACCTCGAGCGCAAGTGGCAATGCCGAGCTGCTAGTGGCGTGTGTGGCATGTGCCAATGGCATGTGTAGAATGCCTTGGTGGTAGGTTGTACGTTGAGTGTAAGTGGAAATGCATAGAGTCATTAGTGGCGTGTGTGGCATGTGCCAATGGAATGTGCGAATGCCTTGGCGGTAGGTTGCACGTTTGCAAGTTAGGCTACCAACGTGGGTTTTGGCATGTGCCAATGGCGCGTATGGCCAGGTTGGCCTAGGTTGCAGCTTGCAAGTTGGGCTACCGGATGCGTGTTTTGCATGCGCCAATGGCATGCGTGGCCAAGTTGAATCATGGCCCGTGTTTAGAAAAGCTACCAAATGAGCGTGTTGGCATGTGCCAATGGCATGCTCGGCCATTAGGGCCACGTCCCGGTAAGAAAAGCTACCAATGGCGTGTTGGCATGTGCCAATGGCATGCGTGGCCAATTTTGGTCGCGCCTTGGTAGAAAAAGCTACCGGCGAGCGTGTTGGCATGTGCCAATGGCATGCGTGGCCAATTTTGGGTCGCGCCACAGGGAAAAGCTACCAAATGAGCGTGTTTGGCATGTGCCAATGGCATGCGTAATAATTTGGGTCGCGCCGCCTGGTAGGGAAAAGCTACAATGAGCGTGTTGGCATGTGCCAATGGCATGCGTGGCCAATTTGGTCGCGCCTTGGTAGAAAAAAGCTACCCGGGGCGAGCGTGTTGGCATGTGCCAATGGCATGCGTGGCCAATTTTGGTCGCGCCTTGGTAGAAAAAGCGCTACCAACAGCGTGTTGGCATGTGCCAATGGCATGCGTGGCCAATTTGGGTCGCGCCTTGGTAGAAAAAGTGCCAGCGAAGCGTGTTGGCATGTGCCAATGGCATGCGTGGCCAATTTGGGTCGCGCGCCACGTAAGAAAAAGCTACCAGCGAGCATGTTGGCATGTGCCAATGGCATGCGTGGCCAATTTGGCCTAGGTTGCATGATTTGCAAGCCTAGGCGTGGGCGCCATTTTGGCATGGCATGGTTAGGGCCAAGGTAAGGGTGCTTGGCTTGGCGTGACGTGACTAGCGTAGCTAGGGCCAAGCGCAGATGCGTTTGGCATGGCGCGGCTAGCTCGGGCTAAATGTGGCTGGCATGATTTGCCATTGGCACCTGGAGGTGCGGCTAGCATGGTTGGCATGCTTTGGCGCGTTTGGTGTGGCTGGCATGATTTTCCATTGGCACAGAGGTGCGGCTAACTTGGGATAGGTGTGTGGGTCGGCATGATTTTCCATTGGCACGGAGGTGCGGCTAGCATGGTTGGCATGCTTCAGCCGCGTTTGGTATGGTGGCATGATTTGCCATTGGCATAGAGGTGCGGCTAGCATGATTGGCATGCTTCTGGCGTTTGGTATGGCTGGCATGATTTGCCATTGGCCTAGAGGTGCGGCTAGCAGGGTTGGCATGCTTGGCACGTTTGGTATGGTGGCATGATTTGCCATTGGCTTAGAGGTGCGGCTAGCATGGTTGGCATGCTTAGGCGCGTTTGGTATGGCTGGCATGCTTTTCCATTGGCATAGAGGTGCGGCTAGCATGGTTGGCATGCTTCGGCGCGTTTGGTATGGCTGGCATGATTTGCCATTGGCATAGAGGTGCGCTAGCATGGTTGGCATGCTTGGCGCGTTTGGTATGGCTGGCATGATTTGCCATTGGCATAGAGGTGTGATGTGATTTAATTTGTTGTTGTAGAAAGTGGTAGTAAAGTTCGTTCAACTCAGACTTGTAAAGATTGATTTCAGACTTAATAATAAAAATATATACAAAAGATGTCACAATATCGAGAGATACCGAGACTCGTGGTTCCACCAATTCTCATTCATGCGATTCTTATATTTATCCTAGACAATTATAGCTCAAACAATAATAAAATATTGACTCTATGTCTTTGCCAAGGTAGATTTTTAAAAGATTAATTGTAAATCACAAGCATGACGCATCAAAAGTACTAAAACTAAGCATACGTCATCAAACGAAATCACAACTAATTAGTGAAAATCATAAAACAATTAAATCAAGTGCAAGAAGTCATATAAGAAATAAATAGAATTACCACATGCATGAAAATTAGCTTCCTCCTTTGTCCCGGTGTTGGGGTTTAGCTCCTCATGCTCAAAACGCACCCAAAAGATAGAAACATGGCTCAAAAGGTGTTTTTATTGAGAAATATATGAAAACAGTTTTGCAACGCCGCACTAGTGTTACGGACGTCGTTGTTACGATTTATATGATCATTGAACAATGATACTTTATTAATGATGTCGTTGTATTTAAGATCGTCAAAATGGCAGGACTTTGAAGGTCTGTTCTTCGTCTTCTTCTTCTTCTCCACTGCTCACTGCTGCAACTCGCAAATCGTGATTTCTTCGTATGCGCAGCCCTCTGTTGGCTCCCCAAACTCCCCGACCGACTTCCCGGGACTCGAATACACCTTTTTATATCATCACAAGTAACGATTAAAACTCAGGTTGCTTCTCCCGCAGGTCACGGTATTTTTCTTTTATTTTCCATTCACACGGCCGTTTAGTTCAAAACTTCTCTTATTCGATCAAACCAAATCCTTTAAGGAATATATTCTCGTTATACGACTTCTTTCCTTGTTTAACAAACCAAAATCCCATAAATATTCTTTTCATAGAAAATAACAGAAACCTCAGAATATGCTTTCCTCCTACTCGACGATTAAACCCGGTTTTACGAAGTAAACTCTTTACAATCTTGTTTAGTTACTTCAAGTCCAGCCCAGCTAAATCACGATTGAATCGGACTGGATATAGCCCAAACATCGAATCCAAAACTGCTTATACGCTGCAATATCTTCCCGCCAAATTCATCCGTTCAAACCCGTGAAGATGAAGGGGGTTGCCCCCTATCCAAAGGCGATGGTAACACAGAATATGAATAGAAATTAGGGTGCCTTTATCAATTGAGCGCCCCTTATCCAAATGAGGGGTGCCTTTAGTAGTTTTCTCCCACGAGCGCAAAAATACTTTTCGGCCAATTTTCCCGCAAAAGCTTATTTCTCCAAAAACACCTACAAAAACATAAAAAGCCATAATAAATACAAAATCGAGCACTAACAATATATACAATTGAGATTATACAATAGACACAAAATGTGTCTATCAAGGTGCGCTAGCATGGTTGGCATGCTTGAGCGCGTTTGGTATGACTAGCATAGCTAGGTCCAAGGCATGAGTGCATTTGGCATGCATGCAGCTAGCTTGGGCTAGGTGTGGCTGGCATCATTTGCCATTGGGCATGAGGGGAATTAGGTTTTGTCTTGTAACCCTAATTTGAAAAAAATACCCCTATTAATTATTGACTACATGCATTAAATGTCCTAATAAATGTGTCACCGGTGACATTAGGTTATTTGGGTTTTACGATTTACCCTTTGTTTAAAAACCACCATCAACACCTGGTATATCTTCAAGAGAGCGACAATCGTATGCATAGATAGAAATACAAGGCGACACAAAAGAATCCTCATAAGATGAATCAACATATATAGATTCAACCACGTCTTCCTTGTGACAAAATATATGAGAGTCGATACATGTTTTCTCATGATCAATAACTTGATTATTGTCGACCCTAGATAAAACAGGCATATCAACATCGGCTATTAAACTAAGATTCAAGACTTACCATTCTCTCGACAAATCATCCAACGAATCATGTAAAACTTCCTTAGTTTGATTTGCTTCATCCTTTTGCGAAGTTTCTTATTGAATTCTCCTCACCAACCGACGTAATTTGAAACAACTATAGAACCATCGTAAGCGATAACTCCTCTTGAGTTGATAACGAAGCATCTTTATCGCTATGTGATTGCTCATCCTCGTCCACCATATTTTCTTCTTCTTTATATTCTAATCCCAATGATTTATATAAATAAGGAAGGTCTTTCTCGTAGCCGGTCTATCCGGATTTTCTTGAGAAGTAAGTCAAGCTTTGTCTACCAACTTCTTTTTTGCTACATAAACAACGTTCTTTCATCACGAACAAGATAGAAGTTTATATTCACTACGGTCAAATTCAGCCCATTTTTTCACAATACCTCGTAAACTTTTCTCTTAACAAAGTTGATATTCTCATTTAGATTCAACCTTTTTACGTTTAGCTTCAGCTAAACAAACTGTTCACGTTTATCTCTAGCAATAAGATATTCTTCAAACTGCTCCGAAAGTTGATTTCCCTCTCTGGCAAGATAAAGTTGTTCCAATGTCCATTTTTCTACATAATGAGTTTCCATTATTTCCTTCTGAATACTTCCAAGTTTTTTTAATAATTGTAATCTAAGCTTCAGAAGATCTTCCATAGGTACGTCGTCAAGTTTTGTTTTCTTCATGATCAAAAACGTAAAAGAAAAAGAAAACTAGGTTTTTTTTTTTTTTTTGGTTTAAGGTTGCGGAAGCGGTAAAGGATCCTGCTTTCTAGATAAAAATCTAAAACTCTGTATCTGATACCAACTAATGTAGTACAGACCAGGATTGATAGAGGTGAAAGCAAACTAGTTGCTGTGGATGAGAATAGAGTTTAAGTTCCGTCAGAATCTTAATAAAATCTGATTCTAAGATCAAGACTTTAGGGTTTGATAAAGATAATAATATTGATAATTGATTGATAAAAGATTGTATGTCTAAACAAGAAGGCTTAGCCTTTATATAAGCTAGCATAACTGACTAAAAATAAAAGAAAAAGGAATTCTATCTAAACTAGGAAAGTAAAGGACTTGCAAAGCAAGTAAACTAAAAAACAGACGCTACGATCAACAATCATTGTTGATACGGATTTAAGGAATCAACTACAATAGTTGACACAATGAAAATGGGTAGATGTCCTACATCAGATTCTGATTTTGTTTGTTGGTAAACCGTAACCCTGATTTCGTTTCCCTTTCTCCTTTTTATGTGACTACGATGAAAATTTTAGTACACAAAAATCGAAGGGATTTCGATGCTTGCTAAGGTAACAAATCAAGACCCATTATGCTGCAAGTTGATATTAGAACTCTGACCCTTTTGTTTATGTCTCTTTGATTCTCTGAATCTATCAACCCTAACCCTTTTGTTTTTTTTTTTCTCCCCAGTCAATTGCTGATCAAAGGAGTTCTAATTAAAGTTTTAGCAATTTTCAAAGAGGTCAATTTCTATGAGTTTCAGGTAGTTTCCATACCTGTGAAGCTCTTAAATTATGTGTGCTGATTGCGTTTCTCATGGTTTTCATTTGCAAATGGAAATTCCCAAATCTAATTTCACACTAATTCGTATTTTAATTTCAGTGTTTGCCACGATGCATGTTATGTGTAGTGGCTTAATTCAGTATGTTAACCGGAGACAACGGGGGTGGGAGAGGAAGGCAGAGACAATGACAATCAAATTATGCAGTGTTATGTGTAGTGGCTTATTTACATAGTGTCTTTAACCAGTAAATGATGGGCATTCCAACGGGGGACAAGGAGGCGGGCAGAACGGACCATAGTAAGCATTTCCAAGAATGCTAATTTTTTCAGGTGCTTCCACGATGCATGAAAAGAATCGTTTGTTAATTATTACTCACATGTAGGCCATGCCATAAAAATGACCAGCAAACAATTATTCCAGGTGCTGCCATGGCGAAACAAAAATGAATTTTAGATGTGCATTAATTTTCTCGACCTTAACAATGAAATCCACATAACCAAAACAGTTTTTTGTTATCACGATTACAATGATCGTTATTGCTTGCGCCTTGGCAACACCTAGCATGCATTGCAAAAGGACAAGCTTCACGTACGAATGCTATTATATAAGATATTCCTTGCTATGGCCAGGAGTTCACAACGACGGCAAGTTCACTTTTAGTCTAGCGTGTCACACAGATTGCATGAAAAATCCAAGGTAAATGAGCCCCTACTAATTTCAACCAAGCTTGGTTATTTCTGAAACTGATACAGCTAACTTGGGTATACAAATTTTAGTTGATTTTTTTATACAAATTTTGTTTTACCCAAAAATTTCAATCGGCGGGTAATTACGACATATATGGTCAAGCTAATGTTTACTGATTTATTGGTAGGTAAACGCAAAATAGTATTGGAGTTACTAAATCACGCGCGTTATTTTGTTGTTCAATGGCCTACAACAAGATTCACATTTTTGGGATAACAAAGAAAAACTATTTTGAAGTAAGCTTGAATTGTATAAAAAGACAAAAGGTGAATTTTCTTTTATGGGAGTTTTAGTTCGATTACTCATATTTACCGGGAAACTAAGGAGATGGGAGTGGTTTTCCAAAGAGCAATGTGATCTGGTGGTGGTGGTTATGATTTTGGTGTTGACCCAAACATAGCACTCAGTCCTGAATTGGATGTATCATTGCTTATCAGAACGTGCACACTAAATGTTGGCATCAGGTTGGGCTTATGTTTTCATTCTTCAAGAAAAAAGCATAAAAGCTTATCAAGGTAAAGCTGCAAACGAGGTTACTTAATAAATATTTAGTATTGCAAGTTAGGGTATATGTGCATATGAAGCAGGGTGTTAGCTACACATACACTCTTCTTTTGGTATCCCCTTGAGAGTTATTCCACTATTTTCTTTTAAATATTTGATGTCTTAGCTCAAATGGCAGAGCACATGGTTTTCACCCATGTAGTTGTAGGTTCAACTCCCATAGATGGCATGGTCATATGTAGTTACTAGGTGTAATATTACGCACACCGAGATGGTAATTTTAAGTCAGGGATCAGTTTTGTTGTGCTGCTCATGAGTTCCGTTAAAAGGTATTACTATTTCTACAATGGTCATGGAAAGTGTATACAATGTTTCTGAAATTTTTGTTTTGTTTTGTTCTGTGACATAAGATGTCAGGTTGGTGCAGAGAATAGTATTTAACTCTCCTTCTTAACATCTGCATATGAAGCTAAATTTTCTTAACATTCCATATCTCATTTTCTTATTTGTTTAACTCTTTTTTGTAATAGATTTCTCCTTTCTTAATCTAGCTTAATCATATTTTGATTACTGATTTTCGCTTTTAAATTCTGAGTGCAGCCTAGCTAAAGTATGCGTATTCTAATAGAAATTCGAGGTTTGCTGCATCAAAATCATGGGACACTAAAATCAAATTAAAATCCTAAGCGACGGGGCGAGGCGAAGCCGAGCCACACCAAATCCGAAGCATGCATCGGGATGTGGCGAAATGAAGCTGAGCCACACAAATCAAAAACCCTAAGCATGCATCAGGATGTGGCGAAACGAAGCCGAGCCACACCAATTCAAAAATCGTAAGCGACGGGGCGAGGCGAAGCGAAGCCGAGCCACACCAAATCAAAAATGCACCGAGGCGAAACCCTGCGAGACCAAATCAAAAATGCATGAAGCGAAGCCACATCACATCAATGAAAAAAAAAAAAAGGAAAAACATGACGGTGGATGGTTTTCGGGTCCGCTCGGTACGTAGCACAGACACAAAATCTAGTTCTAATTAGTATTCCATCTACAACATTATTGAAAGATTCAGCTTCTTCGGCTGATGTATTTGCAACCCTATTAGCTTCTCTACTCTAAGAATAAACTGGAGATCCCAAAAAGTTGCACAAAGATCGAGAAGTCTATTGGGCTCCTTGAGTATAGCTTCACACTGCCATTGTTAACTAACTAAAGTAGAATAAACTAATACAAACTTAATTAATGTACCCACTGCCATTGGGTACATTAATTAATGTCCCCATACAAGTTTGGGGGAGTCAATGTGGCTAAGGCTAACGGCCGTTTGATTAGGACCGAATTCAAAACTTGTTATTTTTTAGTAACTTATTATAATGTCTAGTTAGTTGGTTAGTGATGAGTGTCAAATAGTGCATATTTATACACCTTTTTATTGGTATTTTACTCATCTTTTGCGCTTAGAAATCAGATATTATCCTGCATTCTCGTATTTTCTTTGTTTTCAAGAATAAATATTTGTATTAATTAATTTTGTGTTTTTAGGTAATAAATAAAGCTCGGAGAAATCGAGAGCCAAAAGAGCAAAGAATTGGAGACGAGCATCTATGGAGCGGATAGCCAAAGCCCGCGCGCATCGGGCTTGCAACCCAACAAGAAGCAACCCAAACCTTACAAGATATGGGCCCAAGCTATCCATCTCCGACCCGTGACCCGGATCCGAGTCCGTCTCATCAAGGCCGTTAGATTTGATCTACCCCACATCAACGCTTGATGCCCCGCCTCAACACCGGGGCAGTTCCGAGTCTCCCGAGCCGTCCGGATATTACCCCTAGATCTTACGCTCACCGCACCCCCTCACTTCAACTCTCGCCGTCCCGATTCACAACAAAACTACCTAACCCTATACCCTATCGAGAGAACTCATTTCCTCTCTTCTTCTTCTCTTTCTTTCTTTCTTCTTCCCCCATACCTCTCGCAAATCCCATACCTCCTTCACCCGACCAAACCACCGCCTTGCAGAGCCACCTCCGCCACCATCTCTCCATCTTCGATGCACGCACCATCCCCATCACCATCCTCATCTCCTCACCCCGACACCATCAACAAAGAGCCGCACCACCTTCTCCCCTCTCTAGACCTAGATATCTCTTTCTTAGCTTCTATCATAACCCTGAAGCTAAATCGAGATGACTAGAACTAGGGTTTTTCCACAACAACCAAAGCAGAGCCGCACTGCAGAGAGGGGATGATTCAGAGAGTATGGGTGAGAGATTTTCAATTAATTTCAATTTTTAAAGAACTAGGGTTTTGGGGTATGTTTGCATGTATAAATAGAAGAACTGTGGGTGTGTAGAAACTCATGCCTGGGCTAGCCAGAGCACCACTGTAGAGTTATTTTTGTTAATTGTTGTTTTATAATGTTCTAATTTAGTTGCTAGGGTTTCAATGAAACCCTAATTTCCTGATTGTGATGATTAACTGTGTTAAGTTGTTCTTGCAAGCTTAAATTATAAACATGTCTTCAAATTTAGCATCCAAAGCTTTTCTCTCACAATGGATGCCTTGTATCCATTGTAGTTAGGTCACAACTGTTTTGAGATTGCTACACCATTCCTTAGGCACAATTACTAATTCCTTTGATTAGTTGTGCTTAATTAGACAACTAATACTCCGGTTAGTACTTTAGCCGTCATTTGAAGCTTTATATGGAGAAACCCCTTAGATAGGTGGTGGAATTGACACCGCCCTTATCAGTCACAGGACAAGAAAGCTCAACTGAGTTGAAATTACAATAGAGTTAGAGGTGAATCAAGACCCTAGCATCCCCTTTGTCACCGTTTTTATACCTTAGTTTAGAGTCACTTCACTATAACTCATTTGACGGCAACAAAACCCATTGTGTTACACTTCCTTGATAGAAATTCAGTTTAAGCCAAGCCTTGATCACACATAGCACCACAAGTCTCGTGGTTCGACCCGTACTCTGCAAGCTCTCCGATAGACGCCGTGCACTTGCAGTTATTACTCGTAGGCTAAACATAAACATATTTCCAGGCCTACCAGTTAGGGGTATCTATAATAAATATCTAAGTTACCCTTTCATCAATTAAACTAAATAATTAAAAAAATAAATAAACAATTCCATAGTTCTAATCATCATCACAACAACACATAATTAATCATCACAACAACAACTCAAAATCGATCATTATCATCAACAAACATTCCATCAATTGGACATTATGTATTAAATTTATCAATAGTTCTTAATGGACCGTGTAAAAAACTACCCCAAAACCGTGGGTGATGTGGCGCTTACTAGGCAAATGTAAATAGAAAAACGCGTATGCTTTTTTTTTGAAGGTTCTGAAAATTTATCTCCCAAGTTATGCACCGTTGATATAAAATTTTCAAGTTTAAACATTTTTAATCCATTGATTTAGATTTTTCTTTATTTTGCCTCTTCCATTCTCTGACCACCATTTTTTTTTTCCGGCCAAAGAAAAAAAAACAGAGACGATTAGAATCTACTTAAATTTGTTTGAAACAAATTCGGGCAATTTGGTCGCCTGATCTTTCTTTATTTCCCCCGTTTTTTGCGGTTTGAGGCCGTAGATCTCAAATCAGGGTACTTGTTGGAAGAATTTTTAATGAAATAGAGTTTCTGAAGAAGAACCAGTAACGACCCTGAGTTTATGGCTAAACGGTGTAGTTGTATGAAGACTTCAAATCTAACTGATTATCAATTATCAAATGAAATTCTTTAGCAGTTGATTTTGTAACGTATTTAAGCATCAAGTTAAGGTGGTGCATTGTTGTTACGAAGAGTAGTATAATCCCAACTTCAAACATGGAGTTAAGAGTCGATTAAACTTCCCGCTGGCGTTGCATTGGAAATTCATAAGCACAAATAACTTGACTTTCCAGAGATGTGAGTCTCAAACACAAAGTATTCATCTAAATTGAGCAGAAAGAATAATCTTATCAATCACAAATTTTTTATCTTTACAATTGATTTCACCACCATAACTTTCATGACTCAATCACTCAAAATAGTTAAAACTCATAAGTAGTTTTACAAGTTTTAAACCCAAAATGGTAATAAAAATAATCTGCGCCTCCATTTTTTTGATCATTTACTCTTCGCAAGAACTGCGTGGTCCGTGGACATTCTCTTGAAAAATCCTCTCTTAATAAGTCTAAAATTTCATTCTAAACTTGTTTGCCATAGTAACGAATTAAAAACAACACCGACGATACAAAATCACACTACACTGATATGAAACAAATGTCATCTTTGGGCACTACAAAATCTAGAAATCATTTTTTCCACCTTTTCAGCATTCTCATCCAACCCAATTCTCTATTTTACATATTTATCAAACATTAGTAGTAATCAGGGAAAAAATTACATATTTATTAACCACGAACTTTTAAGATAGGGAATTGTTAATCTATTGTTCACAAGATTATTAACCACGAACTGTTAAGATAGGGAATTGTTTTTTTTTTCCATTTTGACAAGGCCCGCTGGGTTAAGGAGACCCAAACCAACAAACAAAAACAGAAACTACAACAAAGAAAAGAAAAACAAAAACACAACTAAGTTCTTTTGCGCCTCTGATACACTTCCTGAGCCTTGTTAGCAGCAAGGATTTCTCTGAAGTCTGGGGAAAAATCATCATGTCTGAGCTCCACCCAAGTACCACCAGGATATAAGCTTGCAAGGAAATCAGCAGCTCTATTTGTCTCTCTATAGCAATGAGTGACTTTCCAAGAAGTAAACCTTCTTTTCATCAGCTTTATTCTTCTCCAAATTTGCAGAACATTCCAAGGTGGATCAAAGATCGTGGTTAGTAAGTAAATTGAACATGTGCATGGAATCAGAGCAATGTGAACTCGAGTTTATCAAACTTTAAAGCCATTTTTAACCCCGCATCCACTCCCCGCATTTCATGAGCTAAGACAGATATAGGTGTACTATCACCACTAGCAGACTCAAAACTTCAAAGATTATGATCTCTAAGAATGGCACCAAAACTTCCAAAGATCATCGATTTAGACCCATCAAGCATTGATCATTATTTCATCTATTTCAAAGCCAAGTACACTCAATAAAATCTGGTTGAATGAACAAGCAATCAACTCTCCATCCGCTCATAAAACCATCTATAGTGTATATTATCCTCCTCCTTGCAAATAGAAGCGCATTTCTTATATCTCACATCTTGGACAATGAGAAGACTAACTTGGTCTTGAGAATTGAAAGAAGATCTAAATATTCTACTGCTTTCTTTCTCTCAAAATATGGTAAAGAAAACCATTAAGAACCAGCTTTTTTATGGTAGAAACACTCATGTCATGTGACGTTCGAGCACACCAACTGATTTCCTCTTCCCAAGTGTTTGAAAGTACTCTAATGAAACCTAATTTAAGCATGAGGCCATTCCAAATACAGAAGAAAACAAACAATCATGGAACAAATGGTCCTCTGCCTCTCGCCTCTTCACCACAGAGCACACAAGAAGCCTCGGTGATAACACCCCATCTAAGTAATTTACTTTTAGTTTTGAGTCTTTTATGCAAAGAAAGCCAGGCAATAAAAGAATGTCTAGGGATGTGCTTCTTAAACCAAACAAGTCCATGCCGTAGAGGGGAAGGTAAATGATCTAAATAGCCATATAGGTATGTTTCATAGAAAACCGACTCCGTGATGCTAGCCTTCCAATAAATTTGATCACTTTCATGAATGTTGAAATCAGTAGTAGTGATTTGCTTCACTCGTATCTTGAACACTATCTTCCATGTAAGAAGGGAAATTACAACTCTCATTTGAAATAAACTCAGCAACTTTAGTTGTATCAGTAGCACCAAAAGTCTCTAAAGTATTAGAGTCCACCCAGTCCACTAATCTTCCATTAGAATGCCAGTTATCATATAAGAAGTTTGTACTAGTTCCATCACCTAACAGAACCCCAATGTGCTGATTTGCTAAGTTTCTATGCTCCAAAATTCTTCTCCAACACCAAGAAAAGTCCTGAGGGATAGGCATTGTCCAGAAATCAGGATGTTTAATAAGGTTTTGCTTGACCCAGGTAGTCCATATAGTTTCTTTCCCCTAATTAGGTCCCAGGATGTGTCTAATATTTGCAACAACATTCGTATACCCTTAATTTTAACTCAAGGCCACCTTCCTCATAAGAATGAGCTAAATAAGTCCAACAGATAGGGTTATAGCTCTTTTTCATTTCAGCACCAGACCAAAGAAATCTTTTAAATTTTGAATTTAGCTCCTTGATAACTCTCTTGGGTAGAATAAAACAAGAAAACCAGAAAAACAGCATACCACTCAAGACAGATTTAATAAGAAGGGCCCTCCCTGGATATGCTAAAAATTTTGGCTTCAAAGAAATCAGTCTATCATCCACTTTCTCCAGCAAAGGCATACAATCTTTATAAGATAATCTGGTGGAAAGAAGAGGAATACCCAAATATCTGACAGGAAGTTCCCCCACTGAGCAATCCAAAATATTCAGAATTTGTTGTAAAATATCATCTTCAATGGCAGAATAGAATAAGGAAGTTTTCTGATTATTTATTTCAAGACCTGTATATAAACTAAACTCATTCAAAGCATACTTAATACTTGAAGCAGTTGAAGAAGTACCTTTGAAGAACAACATAACATCATCGAGAAAGCATAAATGAGTGAGGCTTGTAAGCTTGCACCTTGGATGGAACCCAAAATTTTGCAGTTGCACTTGTTTAAGAAGAGTTGCACTTAAAATCTCCATATCAAGGACAAACAGATATGGAGAAATAGGACAGCCTTGTCTGAGTCCTCTTTTGGCCCCAAAGAAACCATAAGGAGAACCATTCACTAGCACTGAGAACTTAGCAGAAGTAATACATAAGGAAATCCAATGAATAAACCGATCCTGGGAAGCCCATTTGTCTTAAGACATAAAAAATAGCAGACCATTTAACAATGTTGTCATAAGCCTTTCTCAAGTCGATTTATAGAGCACATCTAGGGGACCCTTTTTGGTCTATGATAATTCCTAACCAACTCATGGGCCAACATAATATTATCATGAATACTTGTACCAGAGATAAAAGCAGACTGATTCTGGCTAATAAGACCCCCCAAAATCTGCTTCATTCTAAGAGAAATAATTTTAGTGATACACTTGTAAGTGACATTACAACAAGAGATGGGCCTATAATCTGAAACAACTAAGGGATTCTTGTTCTTAGCAATTAAGGTGATGAAAGTACTATTTATTTCCTTTAAAAGCTTAGATTTATTGAAAAAATTTTGAACAACTGCTACCAAATCATCACCAACAATGGACCAGCTGGTCTTGAAAAAAATGGCTTGAGAAGCCATCCTGGTCCAGGCTTACTAGAGCCAATGGAGTTTAAAGCTATAATAACTTCCTCTCTAGTGACAGGCCTAATAAGGTCAGCCACATCATCTTGCTGAATACAGCCATCAAACCTTAAATTTGAGAAATCATCATTACCACTATCCTCAAGATCACTACCAAAAAGATTTGAATAATAAGAAACACATTCATTTGCAATTTCCTTGTCTCCAGAGACTTTAACTTTATCATTATTATAAAGGAAAAGAATGTTATTTCTAGATCTTCTTTCTTTAAGAGAATTATGAAAAAAGGAAGTATTAGAATCTCCCAGATTTAACAATTTAACTCTAGACTGTTGTTTAAGAGCAGATTCCTCATACTTTGCAAGCTTTACATACTCAGCAACATAATCTCTTTCTCTTCCAGCAAGATCTTGATCAAGAGGGTGAGATTGAGTAAAGTTTTAGCTGAGTCCATGTTTTCTTTAGCAAGCCTAACTTGTTCCGACATAGCTCTAAATACAATTCTTCTCCAATTAATAATCTCATGTTTAAAATTCTTCATTCTATTAACCAAAATAATCATGGGATTACCTCTAACAGAAATATTCCAAGAAGTTCTAACCATTCCAAGAAAATCTTGTTCCTCTGACATATAATTATAAAACCTAAAAGGAGGGGGCCATGATTTGCTTTCACAAATAAATACCTGGTAAGAGAAACTCATTTTGACAATTGAAATTGCTGAATCCATTCCATGTTAACCATAGCTCTATCTAACTTTGATCCGATGATGGCACCATCTTGTTGGAAATTAGTCAAAGTATATAAGAAACCAAAGGTGAAAGAAAGATCCAAAAGGTGAGACAATTGACTACATCTAGCAAAACCTTCAAATTGATAAGGCATAATTGGAGAGCCTCCCACTTTATCAGAAGGAAAAAGAATTGAATTAAAATCTCCAAGTAAAACCCATGGCTTGTTATTTGAATCAGCAAAAGAAGTAATCATATACCAAAGATGATTCCTAGTAAGATAGTAGTTATCTCCATAAACAATAGTCATAATAAAATTTAATCTGGGAGCATTGACTTCAAGAAAAACAGCTTGGGAAGAAATCAGGAGAACATTCACTTGAATCTTATTAGGGTCCTAACCAACCCAAATTCTACCAAAACAATCATTAGTATCATTATCTAAGAAGCACCAAGAGGGGTTTATAAAATTCCTTATTCTAACTTTATTCATAGCTTGAACATGAGTTTCAACAATACCAATTAAAGGTAAATTATTTTTTCTTATAAATTTTTTCACTTCCAACTGTTTCAAAGGGTCATTTAGCCCCCTGATGTTCCAACATCCAGTGTTGAACATCATTTAAGATTTAAAGGGAGAGAAATAGAACCTCTAGCAGATTTCTTCAAATCTGCAATCTTTGGGAAGAGGTTTATAGCTGGTGGGGCAAGTCTGCCTCTCTTCATAAAATGTGCTCTAGAACCAGAGTTTGAAGATTCAAAGTGTACACTAGAGTGGTGCTGAGTTGCTTGTAAGACAGATTGAAAACTCTCCTTATTTTGTTCTGAAGGTTGCTCTTGTGAGAATTCCAAGCCCTTATCCAAAATGAAAAAAGGATTTGAAGAAATGAGTTCATAACATTACTCTCTTTCCTTAAATTTACCTCCTAGAACATTATTATTCCCTTGATCGATTCCATTGCTACAACTTCACTAACCTCTTGAGACACCCCAATATTTTGATTACTAGAATTAGGCGCATTTGGTTTATTCCCATTCCTAGATTTTAGAATCCAGCCATCTTGATTGTGGTGTTTACGATCGCTTTGGAACCCACTTTTTGGACAACTTTCTCGAACTCGGCTTAACATGCTTTGGACAATTAGCGTAGTATGACCAAAAACTGCACATTCATCTGCACTTTGGAGGTTTCCAGGAGTAATCCATCTTGATTTCAATAGTATCCTTACCACCTAGAGTGAAAGTAAAGGAATATGGAAAATCACAAACTTACATCCACTTCAACACAAATTCTAGCATAACTTATTCTAGTTTTATTAAGAGTCTGGTATCCATCATAAGAGGCTTTCCAAGATAGCTAGCAATCATACTCAAACCCTTATTATTCCACATGAATAAAGGAACATTTATAAAGTTCATCCATACAGGAATGGATTTCAATTCTGCTATTTCCTTCTCACCCATTCTAGACCAAGATTTAACAATAAACAATCTATTTGAAATGAACATGGAACCCATTTCTAAAGCTCTAATTCTATCCTCTCAAGATTTAAAATCAAAAATAAACATGCTCTCACCATGAATAGTCATCTGAATCTCACATTTTGGTTTCCAAGCTCGATTTCTTGTACTTCAACCCGTTGAAAGGTAATCTTCACCCACAAAATCCACAATTACTTTATCCTCACGAGTCTAATATCTTCATCAAAAACTTCATATGAAATGTCCATAGATTTGTTTCCATCCACTACAAGATACGAATAGAACTCCATATCACGTAGATATAATCTGTTCTTTTGCCTTATCAAATAAAGATGACCACGCTTGCGGTAGAACCCTTAGATCCGTAAGATGGATAGTTTTCAAAACCGGTGGGATATCAAAGAATCCGAACCAATGAAACGACCTTAGGGTTTGTAGAATTTTATCCCCCATAAGCGAATCCCCGATGGTATGGAGGAAACCACCGGAGGAATAGAAGAAGAAGAAGATTGCATCTCACCGAGGAGATGCGAAGAGAAGAAGAACCCTAAAATCGCCTCGAATCGCCTTTGACTTTGGGTCGTCCGAGCTTGACCATTAAAGACTTGTTTGGCATAAGATAGGGAATTGTTAATCTATTGTTCACAAGAAAAAGGTAAGAAAGAAGGAGATCGCAGAGTTTCGCCGTGAGCTAATATTAGAGGGCAGCAGAGAGGTATAGAAGAAATTTTGTAGAGAAGAGGTAGAGAAGAAATTTCGTAAAATTTAATCACCTAGATCTAAATCTGATGGATGAAAGGCATCCAAATAAATCAAAGATCCTCAAACAATGAGACAAGTATTCAGAACTTTTCAGTAATGTTAAACGCGTTTTTTACTTTCCCTGATCACACGTCATCTCCACGTCAACAACGGTTTTGGGGTGGTTTTTATTCTCCCACTTTAACATTCGCATCATGACTAGCCATGTAATTCGCAGTCTCTTCAGAAAATCTATGGTATCACTACCAAGCTCCCCCAGAGTGGTGAAGGCGAGAACACATAAGCCAAAACCATGAGATGTACACTTCTCAAGATATTTTTTCCATTTCCGCGTGACAACATTGTTGATTGCATGACCAGGGATAAATTTACGGACCACACCACCTGTGAAAGGTGAGACACCAGTTACATCCATGCATATGTCATGTCCGTTATCCCAGTTATAAACCAGTATATCTGCAGGTCTCAAGGCCGAACCGTCATCGAAAACAAAACCCAAAGCTACCTCTTTCCTTACCGGAACACCAACACGATAACACATATCTACAAATGTGTCACGGACAAGATCATTCCTGAACTTAAAACCAATCTCGTGGGAGCAATGTAAAGCATGGTCGCTAAAAATGTCCATCTCCTTGTCACAGCTGGAACATATGTCTCCTTCTGAAAAAAGGGGGATCCCAAGCCTATATTGAAGAACAGCCCTGAATAACCGAGGCCCAAGTTTCTGGTTAAGCCCTTCAATGGGAATTCCCAGCAAATAGTCTTGTACATATTTGATTTTGTTACATTTCCAAAGAGCTATGTCATGTTCAGACATGTCAAACCGAGTAGGCATATCTTTCTTTACTGCATCAAAGTATTTGATTTCCAAGGAACTCATGGAATAGGGGGCAATGTCATCAATGCAAAGTGAAGAATTCTCGATACCACGTACTTGGTTGTAAATGGCTAACGCATGCTCAAAACTTGGGCTAAATCCAGACACACCGAGAATAACACATAATGATCTCCTATTGGGAACTAGTTTGTTGGCAAGAAGCTAAATAACAATATTGTATTGTGTCCTCCATTGTGTAGATGCCCAAACCACCGTGCTTGGAGAAAACCAAAACCCGGTCCATCACCCGCGACAAGCTTCCTTAGAAACTATTTAAGGTGACCATCAAACAACGACCGAGCTTCATCCGAAACGGTGGCTTCGTGGTTCTATTAGTGAAGTAGAACTTGGATACACCAGTACACTTCCGTAGGAGCAATATTTCACATTTTGGGTCTTCAATCTTCTTAATGACATCCATCAAAGCAGTAGTCTTATGCACCCTGTTGAGCACCATGTCCTTGCTGAATTGAGGGTTCAAACTAACGGGTCCTCCCAACAGTTTCACACCATCAGTTAGTCTGCATATATTGGAAGGGAAAACACCCGACACTAAACTTCTATCATCAACCGAAGGCCAAAATAGTTCGGTCTTGGAAACATTTAGGTCAACCCCGATTGCACATCTTCCTTTTGAATGACTTGTAATGCCTTGGAAACCATCGGTGTGTCCCCAATGATAGTCTCATCGTCCGGATACTAGGCTTGTAAGTCCAAGACACAAAGATCTGCAATTTTATGGATCAAGGGATGTAGAGTCAGATCAAGTAACCGAGGACCAAGAGGATCTCCCTGTTACACTCCTTGAGCCGAAGAAATTGTCGTATCCATAAAATACAGACGGGCATAAGCTGCATAACGAAACTCTACCCACCTAGAGATAGAAGGGCAATGTTTCCTGACCTCCATTAACATTCCAGAGCGGTCTACAAGATTAAAAGCATTAGAGAAATCAACAAGAAGCATGGACATGATTTTGAAACTACCGTTCACCTCGAGCAACCTATTAATAGAGTGGAAAATAGCTTCCCTCCACGGGGAACTCCTACACCAAACTGATAATCGCTTAGGTAAGAATCCATCTCCTTGCCGCCAATATCTTGGTCATTTAACCAAGGAGCATCATGCTAGATTTGAAGCTGCTGCATGGTATTGGCATTTTGTAGGCCAACATGAGAAGCTGCAACCTAAGAAATCAACCGTCTCCATATCGTACCAACCTCGATAGGACGTAATCCACCACCGGGTTTGAGCAAGGGGAGTGAGTGGCGCAGACGCTATAAAATCGCACGGGTGGGAGGACAGGTTCCACGCTAACCAAATATTCGCAACCCGGTGATAGATGAAAACAAGTCCTCCGAAACAGCTGCAGCAGACCCACTGAGTGCATCAACCAAATATTGAGCGCGAAGACTGATAGGTGTCTAAAACACCTAATTTACTATCTAGTAGTTACGCTTTCTTTGCGAATTTTCTTGTAAATTATGTATCTTATGTTTGCTTTTGAGTAGATTAGGTATCTCGGAGTCATTGGAGCGAAAAGAAGTAGAACTTGCTCAAATGTTGGATTTCTTTTTCATCATAGTGACGAGAGCGAAAAGGCGAAGCTATCGGCGAAAGAACGAGGCCATTCTGGTTCCGTATGAGAAGGTTACGAGCAAAATCAACAGTTAAGCTTGTCGGTTCCCAAGGACCGACAAGACAAAAAGAGTACTTGGTGGCTCAGTATCATGTGTTGGGCGCCTATAGGAATAACAACTATTACCTAGCCCCGGAATTCGAGAGAAGTTATTTCTTCTCATTATTGTCGACACATGAATATCACGTAAAAATAGAGAGGAAATGATGGAAGCAAAGTGAACACGATGGGAATTAGATCGAGAAATTCCGCGTAGTGGGAGAAGAAGTTGATGGTAGATCGATGAAGAGGCTCACTTGTGAGAGTTCAATGGAGAGGAGATGGCGAATCGTGTAATTGCCTCTGTTGATGCTCAAATGAAGATCAATTTGAAGAAATTGAGAAGAAAATTGATTTGATTTTGTTGTGATGTTTGGTGTCGTCTATTAATGGGTCTCCATTGCTAGGGTTGAGTTGAGACGAGAATTCCAGGAAGATGAACTGAAGAAGAACGGATGGGAAATCTGAGATTTCACAAGAGAAATTAGGGTTTTGCTAATGAGATCGATTGAAGAATCGATGATTGTCATGGGTTTGGCTCGGATTCAATGGATATTTATATGGTCGAGATGAATCGAGGTTACGTGGTTATGAATTGAGAAGAACACAGATCGTGGTTAAGAAATGGTGGGGCAATTGAGTCTGAGGAGAGCCTGAAATGGAATTGGTCTGTTATGATACCGTGAAACCAATAAATGAGAAAATGGAGTTGATGTTTGAATGGTTATGAGATTGATCGAGTCTTGGTATGGGTTCCGGTTGTGAATTCAGAGATGATGATTGTTCTGGTAATGAATTTGAGGCATTGCAGAGCTGCAGCTGCAATTGCAAGCCCTGATGTGCAGGTGTTGTTGCTTATGAAGAGCTGTGTTGATGGGTCGAGGTCGCAATGGCTTGGGGATGTTGCAATTGGCTAAGCAAGGAACTTGAAGGCTGGAAGCTTAGGCCGTGTTGCGGAGAGCCGGTGTTGCTCTCCGAGTAGTAGTCAAAAGATTGAGGCATGAATCCAATGGTTATGTGCAAGAGTGAGTTGAGCATCTTGAGTCGGCGATCGAAGCCGGTGTCGAGATACGAGGATTGAGAGTGATGACTTGAGGCTCAAATGAGATGTTGTTGGTGCTTATCTGATGGAGTTGCTGGTGAAAGTATGTGGAGTCTGAGTTGGTTTCAATGGCTCTTACTTTAGATGAATGTCTAGGATAGGTCAAATTGCAGATGGCATTGGCTCTGATTGGAGCAGTTGTGCAAAGGTGTAGCAACGAGGTGGAGATTCTTGTGGCTTGAATTTGAATGGGTCTGTGTTGGAAATTTAAGCCGAGATGAAGGCGGAGCTATGGCATTGAAGGCATGAAGTTATAGAAGAATTTGTGTAGCAAAGCTGCGATGAAGAGCAAGAGAATGAGCCGAGAATGGAGAATACATTGCATTACAGGGGATGTTGAGCTGGTAGGAAGGCAAAGCCGGTGGTATTACGATGCGTAACTAAAGCCGAGCCTCGGCAAATGTGCTTGGAGCCGAAACAAGGTGGTGTCTTTGATTCTGCCGGGGTTTAAGTTGGATGCGAGAAACGATCATTGTTGCAAGATTTGATATGTTGATGAACAAGTAGTGGTTATACTTGGAATGAGTGAGTTGCGACCAAGGCTAAATTGGTGGTGGTTATATGATGAGTTGTGTTTGAGCTCAAATGGTGGTATGTCCGAGATGGTGAGCTTTAGATGGAGAACTTGGTAAGATGGGTCCGGAGGTAATGGTAGCGAAGGACCGTGAAGTGAGGAGATGTGCGATTAAAGTCGGGGGATTTTGTCGACCGAACCGTGGCGGATTTGGTGATGCACAATGATTGTGTTATACACGCTCGAGACGGTGCAATAGCCTGGGCTCATGCCAAGCTCGATCCGGACTGGTTAGACTTGATTCCATCTCGAATCCACCCCGACTCGGAGTCGACTACGAGTTGAGTCATCTGACAGTGACTCGGTGCTTGACCGAGTTGACCCGCCGAGTTGGATCGTTGACCCGTTTTGACCTGGTTGACCGAAGGCGGATTTTGCCTGGTCCACTGAGCTATTTTACGGCGACCTTTCCTACCACAATACCAGATTTCCGACGACCACTTTTGGGACATATTTTCACATGGGTTTTTCTCTCTTATGGGCTTGGTGGATTTTCATCTAATGGACTTTGAAGACTAGACCTAATTTTAGAAGTTGGAGAAAAGCTATAAAAGGGAAAGTCTTCTACAACTTAAGGGATATCTTATTCTTGGAGTTTTGGAGGAGAAGGCGACTAGGGTTTGCTTCCAATTATTTTTCATCTTCTTCATTATTTTATTATTGAATATTGATTATGATGAACTCCATAGCTATGAGTAGCTAAACATATTATTGGTTATGGGATAAAAGTTGATTTCTCAACATGTTATTGAATCTATGAATTAGTTTTGTCTCGTAATTTATTGTTTGTGATTCACAATTAATAGTGTTATAAGATTTGAATACTTGTTAGGTTGAGTCCGGAATTAATCCGATTTGCATTCATCTCTAGAGCTATATTAGGGTTTTCAATACGAAAAAGTTGTTTATCCTCGATTCTAAGTAGCATAATTGTGGGTAGTGCTTGTAGTGATATATCCTACTAGTCACAAGTGAATCATAACTTATGTTAAAACGTTTAGTGCTTTTACACATTCGTTTGCATTGATTAGTCTTATTCCATAAAACTTAATGCTTGTAGGAGTTAAACTTAATTGTGCTTTTACACTTTAGGTTGCTTTCTTTCTAGGAAGAATTCACATATGCATCTTTTAATGTGGTTGTGATGAAAACAGGGAATTAACGGGTTATACTTGCGATCAAGGGATACTAGGATTTTTAGTAAATACGAGATTAAAATACCAATTCTAATCATTGATGATAATACATGTTTGTGAATGATACTATCCCGTGACCAATATCTTCTCCTTATTGATTACTCCAATTATTTACTTTGCCTTCAATTACTTTTATTTCTTAGATAAAACAAACACCCCCCCCCCCCTTGGTTACCTTAGAAACTGAAAATTGCATAACAACAATTGCCTCTCTGTGGATACGAACTCTTCCTTACCTTGTGCTTCATTTAAATTTAGTGAGTAAGAAAGTGAAATTATTTTTGACGGATTGACACACGATCAAATTTTAGGCGCCGGGGGAGGCATACGGCTTGTTATTAAGTTTTTAGTTTCTTTTTACAATTTCGCTTTTATCTTTGCTTTTCGGTTCTTGTCTTGTTTCTCACTTGTTTGGGAGAATTGTTTTCGTGTACCTAATCCCCGGCTTCTAAAGATTGGAATTATCCAAGGTGCGGGATAGCTACTCGAAGAGGCACAATACTCCAACCAAGTCAAGACGCAACAGAAAATCTAGAGTTAAAAGTGGAAGGAGAAGTACAAATAGAAGGAGAACAAGAGGTTCCAATCGTAGACGAACCACAAGTCAAGAAGAAGGAGCAATGGGTGATGCAAATCGTTCACTCAAGGACTTGGATTCTCATAGGCTTGATACACAACAGGGGTGTATTCAAACGAACTCTACTTTTGAGATAAAGCCGGGGTTGCTTAGAGAACTACCAAAATTCCATGGCATGGTGAATGAAGATCCAAACAAACATCTTATGGACTTCCACACCATTGTCATGGCTATGCTTCCAGCGGATGTAGAGGCGGATGGTGCAATGTTGAAAGTTTTCCGTTTCTCTTTGATGGATAGTGCTAAGGATTGGTTGTACTATTTACCTCCTAAGTGTCACAACATGGAATGGGTTGAAGAAACTCTTTTTAGAGAGATATTTTCCCGCATCAAAGGCTACTCAAATTCTCAAGGAGATTTGTGGGATGAAGCAAAATGTGGGAGAATCATTATATGAATGTTGGGAACGATACAAGAGATTGGTGGCAAGCTTCCCTCACCATCAATTCGGTGACGTTATGATCATCCAATACTTC
The DNA here is from genome assembly GCA_023531295.1 of Papaver armeniacum. Lineage (NCBI taxonomy): Eukaryota > Viridiplantae > Streptophyta > Magnoliopsida > Ranunculales > Papaveraceae > Papaver > Papaver armeniacum. Next base: position 8,000 of record JAJJWW010007919.1, on the reverse strand, counting down.
TATGAAGGACTCCAATCAAGTGATAGGAATCTTATTGACGCTGCGGGTGGTGGTGCACTAGTTAGCAAGATGGTGGCACAAGCTAGAGAGTTAATTGAAAATATGGCGGCGAACTCACAACAATTCTTGAGCCGTGGGTCGGATGTGATTCTAAGAAGAGTGAATGAAGTGAGCGAGGTTGAGGAACTCCGTCAACAAATGGGTAACATGTCGGCAATGATGCAACAAGTTGCAGCCGCGGTGATACCAAGTTCCTCTCAAACTTATGAGGACGAGCAAGCTAATGCGATCTTTCCTAATCAACAAAGACGGTATGATCCCTACTCAAACACTTACAATCCGAGATGAAGAGATCACCCCAATTTTAGCTATGCCAACAAGCAAGGAGCGGTTCAACAACCTCCCTTCAACTTTTCAAGTGGATTTCAACCTCAACAACAATTCCAGCCGAGACAACAATTTCAGCAACCACAAGCACAACAATCGATGCAAAATCAAGGTTCCGAATTTGATTCAAAGCTTCAAACAATGATGCAAGGTATTTCTACCATGTTTAAAGAGAGTCAACAGGAAACTAAGAGTGCTATCAAGGAGTTGCAAACACAAATGGGCTACATGGCTATTGAGTTGAACCAATTGAAGGCACAAAATAGTGGGAAACTCCCTTCTCAACCTATTAACCCAAAAGAGGGTGTCAATGCTATTACGTTGAGAAGTGGTACACAACTTGTGCAACCCGGTTACCGATTCGGGCAAGGTGGAAACACCAAAGGAACCCGTTTTGGAGGAGAAAATGAGGATTCTCCCAAACTTCGAGGTACCTATTCCTAACTCTAAAACTCCTGTTTTTACTTATGTTCCTCCTTTACCTTTTCCTCAGATTTGCAAGTTCTAAGAAGGCGAACTAGAAAAGGAGATTTTAGACGTTCTTAAAAAGATCCATGTGAACATACCACTCATTGATGCTATCAAGCAAGTTCCAAAGTATGCAAAGGTGTTGAAGGACTTGTGTACCAACAAACAAAGGCTCAAAGGTAATGAAGTGCTTAGTGTGGGGGAGAATGCTTCTAGCAATCTTACAACACAAACTCCCACTTAAGTGCAAGGATCCTGGTAGTTTTGACATTCCCACATAATTGGTAACACAACATTTAACAAAGCTATGTTGGATTTAGGTGCATCCGTTAATGTTATGCCTGCGTTTATGTATAATTCACTTGATCTTGGTACTCTTAAAAAGGCTGAAATTTTATTGCAATTAGCCGATCGCTCTAATGTCTACCTGTTTATGGGTGAAAACTACTCCTGCAGAATTTGGTAATTTGGGGTGTGGATGAGGAATGAATTTAAACCTTAAACAAATGCATCAAAGGTGAGTGCTTGTAGATTCGAGAGATCAATCAGGCAAGTCCGGCCTAAACCAAGAAATGGCCGTTCAGAGACTTGTTTCGGTCACAAAGTGAAGGAGATGGGGTTGATCTTAGGGAGGGAAGCGAAGAAGGTGTTGAGATTGTGAAGGTGTTGGCTTGCTTATGACTCCGTAATGAAAGGTGAGCAGGCTTGTGATTGATGCAAGCAAGCCTGGGTGTTTGAATACGTTTTTGTATTAACACTTGGTTTTCTCTGTCTCGTCTGGACTTGTGTTGTTGTTTGAAATAGGGCGGAGAACCTATTTATACAAGTCATTGAGCCTTATTCATGTCTCTCGTGGGAAGTGGAGGAAGTGGAGTGATGGAGTAGTGGAGTTGTGCGTTGGTGATATACGACCAGCCTTGCCCACTTCTCCTATTCATCTCTAACCGTCCATGACTTCCTAACACGTTTTGTGATGGCGCGTTGCCGCCGTAAACCGCCGACCATTACCCCGCATGTATCCCCCACGTTTGTGACATGATTGATGTCGGAATGTGTGGATCGTGGATCCACGAAAGATAGCATGTAATCTTCGAACCGAATAATCAGTGTTATTCAGAATTCGATACTTGTGAAGTATCGTGTGTTTTTATGTGTACGCATTATGGTGTGGTAAAGTGATGGGTAATGACGCCTCACTAACCAAATAACTCCCCGACCAAGGTTGTATAACCAAGTCGGTGAAGTTGGACGGATGAGATGATCTTTGAGACACTCATCTCGCGACCGTTGATGAAATTAGGGTTTTGAAGAGGTGCGCAGGCATCACTCTTCAGCTTGGTCGAAACCAAGCATGGAATATAATTTTGGCTAGGCCGACCATACATGCGTGTAGACGGCATGACGGTGTAGGCGCCTGTACTTCATTCCCTCACGAAAGTATGATCCGGGTCACTCAATTCATCCTATGAAGTCGAGTGGTCGGGATCAATTTGCGATAGAAAACCAATGCCGCAAGGGCCGCCGTCACGCCCTCTTGGCGCTGCGTTCCAAGACGACCAATCTTGGTCGGTCTTGGCCTCGGTTGGCCTGGCGTGAAGGTGGTAGGCTGGGTGTTCACGCCTATACTCCGAATATCCCATTAAAACGTGATCCGAGCCATCCAAATCGTCCTGGCGAAGTTGAGCGGTGAGATCGATTTGTGGTTTGGGAGGCGTGGCCATGCTAGTTTGGGCGCACGTTTTGGATTAACCGGGCATGGTATGCCTTGGCCGAACACATGAGGCGGTAGATGGGCCCACTGGTGGTCATGCCGGTATGATCGGACACGCTTAATCTAATCTGGACCCTCCATTCGTGTCGAGAAGATGGATGCGCGTGATGGCTTGAAAACCTAATTTTGGCTTTCAAAGCCGTGCACCATCTCTTGTTTGGGTGACAATTTTGTCACGACCAACCACGGTTGGTTTTGACCGATTGGTCAAGTGTGTAGGCGGGCCCACGGTGATCGTGTCGACATGCTCTGGGTCCTTTGAATCTACATCTAAACCCTCCATCTATACCTGCGAAGATGGATGGTTGAGACTGCTTTGCAACACATGTAATATGCCGCAAACCCTAATTTAGGGTTTTCCGTCCATAATTCTTGGTATGGACGGTCTCTTGGCAAGCTAGGCCAATGACCGACCATGCGGGGTCGGCCGTGGGTATTCCATACCGCTGGGGGTGATGGAATTGATCTCGGGGTCATCCAATCATGCTTATGGAGTTGGATGATCGCGATCGATCATATCCGATGATACGGCCAGTCCGGATGCTCAATCGGGCTAGTATAACACACCGAGAGGGGCTCAATCGGCTAGTATAACACATCGAGAGTCACTGCACGGGTATTTCGTACATGGTTTCATTATAGTGCTTGGAGGTTCATGTTACTCGTAAGAGTAACACTCGATCGTCATGCCACACCGATAATGAGTACCGGAAATACAAGGCCGATATGAAATTCACAGATGGGATTGTTTGCTACATGCTCCAACCTGGAGGAATTTCATGTATTCTGAGAATGGGATTGTTGCTACATGCTCCATTCTTGTGAATTAAGTGAGGGAGTATCCAACACTTATAAATGGCTTTATCTTTTACAAGATGTCGGTAAGCATAGTTTTTCTCTCGGTTTTTATAACTTTAACCTTAAATGAAAATCCACCATCAACATTAAGTCCCCTGCCTAGCACATAATGGTTACACTATTGTGGGGTAGGCATGAGATGGTGACAAGTTAAAGACAAAGCTTATGAGACAAAGTTAGATGTTACCAGGAGAGACGGTCATCCTGTCCTTGGAGCATGTCACGTTCAAGAGGCGTCCGTGAGTGTTCCCCTAGCATGATGTCTGGTCTTGCCTGTTTCGATGGAATGTTATGCCTGTTTCGTTCAGGGGCTACCGACCGCTTGATCAAATGTGGGCTTGATGTGCCTGTTTTGGTTAATCGTGGGCGCCTGCGTCTTGTGTGCTCAAATGTAAATATGGGTCCTCAAAGAAAGCATTGAAGAAGCTTCGAGCAGCCCGGAGAGCGTTGAAGTGTTGGATCCGGGAACGCGTTCTTCCGGAGAAAGAGAGCTTTGATTGGGGACCAGCCGTATCCGCTTCGACCAACTGGGCCGGATCAAGTGGTACCCGCGTGCCTAATCGAACGTCGACCATTTGGCTTTCGACTGAAAAACCGACCCGCTGCATGCGCTGTTTTATTCGAATACCACCTTGTGACTTTGATCAATACCGGACTTGAAACTTGAGCAATACGGACTAGAAGCTTGATCAATACCCGATCAAAACTTGAGTTATACCTGGACTAGAAGCTTGATCAATACCAGACTTGAAAAATTGAGTTATACCGGACTTCAAACTTGTACCGGACTTGAAACTTGCACCGGACTTGAAATTTGTACCGGACTCGAAACTTGTACCATACTTGAAACTTGTACCGGACTTGAAACTTGTACCAGACTTGAAATTGAGTGATACTGGTGTTTGGACCCAATCCCAGCTTTGTGCATTTCAACGTGAGTTGTGTCTTGTCATGCGTGACTACATCTCTCCTGTGTTTTCATACAAGTTCTAACTCCTGTCTTTTATTTCATTATGGAATGAAGAAAAGAATTCCTGTCGAGATGTCTTCCGGAGATAATGCTGGTACCAAGTCAGGAAGTGTTGGCAGCTTCAAGGATATGCCGCACATTGATGATGAGTTATTCACCTCGCCTTTTCCAAACATTAGAAACATCCTTCTCATGAGATAGTCTTGCTTTCCGATTCAGAAAATATGGCAGCTGATCCATTCTCTTCTTCAGCACTTGTGATGAGATTTTGTCTCCTGAGAAACGAATATCCGCCTTCTCCTATTGACTTCGGGACTTGCCATGCTCCACTGGGTTCTTACGAAGGATGGATGAGACGCATGTTGAGTAATAAGGGCATTAAGGACAATTTGACCAAAGCGCGAGATCCTCAATGCGGTCATGGCATCCGCTACTCTCGAAATTAGGAAAGACATTGCGGGTTTGATTACCTTCATTTCTCGGTGGCGTATTTCTACTCACACAGCCATATCTAGATGGGGAGAGATGACTATTACTTTGGAGAGTGTAGCTGCATTAATGAACCTGCCTGTTCTTTGGGAAGTCTCTCTTATGAGCTCTCTCGATACGGAACAAAGCAACTATGGTGCTATACTTCAAAAAGTGGCGAATTCCGATACTGACAAGGAAGAGAAAAAAAGATACGAGATGCTTTTACACTGGTGGGTGCCTGAGTGGTCTCTGCGCACCCGGAGCGGATCAAGAGTTGGAAAATGAGCTCGCAGATTATGTTCTGTCTTTATGGCTATCCAGGGATATATTCGATGATGGTTCTCGGAAAGAAGACCATTAGAAGTGACCTTGTTAAGATTGCTATAAGGTCATGGCGAAGGGTGAAGTTCTTCCTTTAGGCGCATTGTTCCTTGGATCACCGTATTCTCATCCTGGACGCTTTAGCAATGGACATGCATGTTTCTAACGGGTACAAGAAGGTGGAGTCGCACGTTCACTTTGCTTTTCTTCGTGCATTCTTATGGGAACACTTCAAAAGTTACGCTCCTACTCCCGGAAATTCGCTCGCAACTTGTATGGTGGCTCGAGAATACTCGCTTGGAATAAAAGGCGTCCCAAAGGCGGTGCGAAACTTGTGGACGTATTTGACAATGTGTCTTCTCAGAGATTTCCGTCCATGGGGGCCGGTCCACCCTTCCATTGTTCACCAAAGACTTTTTCTATCGCTTCGACGGCCCCGATGTGTGTTGTGTGTACCGATGTCGAAACTATGAAACTGGAGAACTTATTTACTCGCTACCGCATTCCCAGGATATGTCCCGTCTCTATTTAACGGAGAATTTTCACGTGACTCGCACAATATTGACAGTGCTGCTCGCCAAATGGGATTTGATCAGTGGTGTCCCATTTATTCGTTCACACCAAGGGTTTCAAAGAATCTCTCCCGAATATTCTCAACGCTGGCATGTTTTTAGAACGGGTGAGCCTTCCCTTCTGGCTTATTGGGAGAAACTCAGTGGTAACCGATAAGTACAAGGAATTTTGGAGGAGGCAACTGTTGATTTTCCAGGAATTCTCGGAGAGTGTTGTGACAGATCCCCGTGGTGAACCATCTTCTGACGTTTTGAAAAAGCATTTCCTACTGAAGCCGCTTCCATCCAAACGGACTAAAGCCGAGGATTGCAGTCCCCAAGCGGTGAGAGAGACCTAAGAGGCAAGCATGCGTCCTATGTGATCCTCAATTCCTCCAATATGCGGGTATTTAAATTTCTTCCCTGTTGGTTCCTTTATTTCTCCAGAATCTTTCTAAGAGTAATTCTTGCTTGAAATCGGGGGATTCCGAAAGAGAATGTCTTCACAAGTCCGCACGTATTCGGAATGAGAAGGTCGACGTGTCTCGATCTTCATGCTGAGAAGTCCGAGAAACCGATCTTCATGGTGAGAAGTCTGAGAAACCGATCTTCATGTTGAGAAGTCTGGAGAAACCGCTCCTTTTCCCGACCATGACAGATGATGCAAGCTCGGTTGGACAAGTCGCCTCTCGAGTGATCTTGTTGACGGGGGTCGTGATGGAAATTAGTACCTGTGAGCGAAGTAGATGCCGAAGGAGTATAAGAAAGGTAGCGTCTGCAATAATTGAGGCGGCTCCCCTTGAAATCTGGCCCCGAAAGGTTCCAAAGTGAATATGGCTATTGTGGTGACTTCTTCCGAAAGGCCCCCGCAACCGACAAGGCTCCCGTGGTTGGTGAATTACCGGTGATGCGGCCCCGGGGCTTTGTTCGATCCTCCTTTTACCGTCCCTTATCCAGGTCATGTGTTGGTTGGTGGATTCAAAGTGCGGTTGAGTTCGAAGAGTTGTACACAGCGATATGGGAGAAGCACGGCCATATTGCTACCACCACGAAGCTCAAAAGTCGTCTTGCGTTGGTCAACCGCGTCCCAAGAAGCTTTAGTTTCTATCCAGGGATGAGCGTCACGACTGGTCGAACGGCTTCGAGGAGATGATTGAAGATTGGAGGTGCCATCGGGACGTGTTTGCGCATGTGCTTGATGCTTCTTGGTTCTTCAAAGGGTTCTCCAAGATTCAGGAGCTTCGAAATTACAGGATGAAGTCCCTTCAACGAGACCGTGTTGCTCGCCCAGAAGAAGAGGTTGAGAAGTTGTCTCAAGAACCGGAGTCGAAACAGTCGCGCTTCAAAGGATGAAAATCTCTCGCCCGGAAGGACGAGTTGTTCTTTGAAGGACTTTCCTTGAAGTATTCGTGCTATATACTTGCCTTTTCTTTTAGATGCTTTCCTTTTTTGAGTGATAGTGAGGATTTTCTTTGACCTCCGGTTTTGAATTAATAGGAAATTGGATTGGCTTATTTTGAGATAGTTTTGTGAACAACCCTTTGAAGGAGATTATGTTAAATGAAATTTGCATCTTGGTCATGAATGATTGCACATATCACATGAAATTGCAAATGTTATGCAAAAGGGAGGGGTACGGATGGAAACAAACATGGCGTTTGATCACCGAGCCTCTTTCTCCACGTGCGGGATGCCAAGTCCCTGATGAATTCTAAACTATCTTTCTTGTAAAATTGTTGAGTAGAACTTACTTGCTTTCGAAGCCTCACTTGTATCGAACCTGAGTAGCCTTTCTAAGAAAATCCTCCGCACCAATCTCTCGAGTTATCGCTCCGGGACCAAGCTTCTCTGAACAATGCGCTTCAAAGCGTTGCATTCGGTGGGGTGATGGAGGAACCGGTGGAAATGACAAGTACCTCGGGTCCATTACTTGATCGATGAGCGGACGCCATACGGAGGTAGTTCCACCTCTCTATTTCGTACCCACATCTCCCGTAACTCCAAAATCTTTTCCATCTGAACGGAAAGTGTAGGTACTTCGAGTCCAAACTTTTCCTGCGTTAGTGGGCGTTGTGATGTCTCTACGTGGCTTTGATGTGGAGTTACGGAGATGAAGTCGGAAGACTTGCGAGTGCCATCATATCCAGCGGATCGCTTGCCACAGGTAAAGGGGTGTGGAAGGTGTCGTAATATCACCGCCGAG